>JASDQU010217424.1:4446-18165 GCA_032191745.1 Picea mariana | reverse complement strand
TCTTCCCAAATCCCCCTCTCAGAGACTTCCCTTCCGACAAACCTTGGACCGTGTTGACGGGCGTAAATGACACACCATCAACTAGAAGGTCAAATCCTAACTGGGGTTGTCTAATAACCCAAGTCGTTTGGAGTGAAATGACCTGACGGGTTTAATGGCTTCATTGGTCAACTAAAGTCCTAAAAATAACAAAAGAAAGGAAAATAATCTAAAAAGATATAATACTAAGGATATAAATTTAATAATTACAAATATCACAAAAGGAAGATGACTATGTGCATGTGATTATAAACAATGTATATACAATTTTGCGAGATTTACTAGATATCTTGCGAAATAGATGTTTTTTTTGGAAGTGTTTATGAAGTAGGTAAAGAAAGCACATACATTTTGTTTAATATTTAAAAAACCTAAAGAACTAAAGAATACTAATTCAAACACAATTGAAATAAGAACAGATTAATAGTCAAAGCTAATTGAAGTTATTCTTATTTCATTGATGAATAAACTAACTAAAGAACAAAAATACGAATAACTAACCTATAATTAATCAACTAAATTGATTCTATGTCCCTGTGCAATTCAAGCTCCTAGTTGTCCTTCCTATGAGGAAAACCTGTGATAGAATTATGCCAACATTCCCAGAACAAACTAAAAGGTGTTTTGGAACAAGAATATAACATTAAACAAATAAATATAAAGATCTGGTGATCTTATAATGATGAACACTTGTAATAAAAGAAATTTAATACACAGCATTCATGTAATACATCATTTAACATCAATCATAAATCCACGATATTTAAATTAAATATTGATCACAGATGTAATATAGGACAATAAATTATGGATAGAATTAAAGTGTTGAAATAATATGAAATATCATACGATGATAAGACTAAAGTTGTATAACGTATTAACATTCCATAAGATAAAGGCAAAACATAATGGGTAAGAGCCATGCTGGTCTAAAGCCAAGGAGTGAACCTCTTCTCCATATCATTCTTGAAAGTCATATATCCATAATATGTCCAAACCAAATATTCTCCTCAGTAATAAGAGTGACCAGTATTTAAACTAGTTCGGGATTCAAATGCTCTTATCATACAAGATACAGTTGAATCCACAAAAATCAAATAATATTACAAAAATAGTGAAACTAGAAACCACTCATGCATGAGTTGGTTTGTCAAAAATAAACCAAATTTTTATAAATATAATAGGCAAAAACTACTGAATACTTGAGCGCATGACCCAAGGTGTTTGCTCCATGCAATCAACATCATAATCATCCATTTCATGTAGATAGAAAAACAGATTTGATATTAGATACAATGCTAACTATTATTCAAAAGAGACTGGCTACAAGATTCTGTAGTTAGTTTAAAATAGTAAAAATAAAATCTAATCTATTTTATTTTCAAAACAGAATCAAAATAAATAAATAAACAACCAAACAGTTATTTGCTATTTCATCAATTTGAAAAAGAGGCATATGATAAATCTGAATCTATGATAGTGGAGTTCGTTGCTATGACCTTGATTATGCTTAGAAGCAGGGGTAGGGGAAAACCTTTCTTTCAGCACATCCATTACCTATTCCAACAATTTTCTGGGTAAAAAAAATGCATCGTGATTTCTTAACCATGGGGGTTTGCAAAGAAACAATGTTTGGTTCAGTGAATACATAGTAATCATGTGGATCATCACACAAGTATTTCATAGCAGGGTTTAGCCTCTGTCTGTGATAGAACTCAGTTGTTTTCTGCATATCTTCAAACCCACAGAGAGGAAAGGGGAAAAAATAAAAACTCATATGAAACAATTTTTCTGAGAAAATGATATCCAGAAAACGAAACATACCTATGTAATAGATTTGTTTCTGAAGAATCTTCCCTCCTTATAGGTAAATGACCCCATTTTCGAAATGGGTTTTAAACGGTTTGGCCTAATTCATAACCATTTTCTCAGAAATGCTCCCGCAAAAACGTGTCTCTGGTATGAAATTACGGGTTTTAAAACAAAACAAAAAAAAAAACTCAGAGTCATTTGGTTCGATTTGCACCACAGGTGACATTGCCACTGTGAAAAGGATACAACAGATATCACAAGAGGTAGGTTTCGGGTTCCAACAGACGAGCAACAGAGAGAGGTCTAAGTGAACTGTAATGGAACGAAAATGCAAAGTTTGGGGACTGTCATAACTTGGAAAGAAGAGTTGGGGAAAAAGAAAAACCAGAGAACTCATAAAACTATGAGCCACTACCCACGATGAATACCAAACCCTCCAACAATACAAAACCCCAATTCGCATAATGAATGATCTCATTAATACTCAGGACAGCAAGGTAGATTGACAACGTAGGTACAACACGCCTATATCAATTTACATGAACGATGATATGACTGTTGAGTTTACGAAAACTATATCAAATGTTAAACCAATGTTTTTTCATTCAAAAATTTCACAAATTAAACCAACAATCAACTATAGAACCAATGAAGTCACGATACCCATAATACATAGAGATTTTGATAGTGGATTAATCAATAATTTCATAAGGTTTGAGTTTTAACCATATATGGGTGCCTTTTAAAACGGTATTTCTAAGGTAAAAGATATGAAACCAAGACCAAGTTTTATATTTAAATTCATGCTTACAGTCAAGAATTTAAAACAAAACAAAAAAAAATGAAAATGAATAAAACTCAATAAGGTAAGCTTAACCCAATCATCGCTTTGAAACTCAGAAACATGAGCATTTACAAATGAAAGGTGATGGCAGCTATAGAATATATAATCTCTTTGTGGGTACTTTGATTGTGATAAGAATCGAAAATTATTGGTGGATGCCAACAATGGAAACATTCTGGGCGAAGTAGTTATCTCTGCATCACCAGAAAATTCATGTCAGGGGGTCGGATGAAATAAATTTTTAGAAACAGTTAACAACAGGTCAAGCATTCCTATCACAAATCAGAAATAACGCAGTTTTAGCATCAGATGTATTTCTATCTAAAAAAATGTAATCCGACATCTAACTTAGATTATGAGTGTAGCGATGTTTATGCAGTTGACTTCGATATTGTTGACAAGGTCATTGTTGCCAGCAAGAGTTCATAGCCTCTGCAGGGATGTCATTTGACCCACTCTAGTACCTCTATCTTGTCCAAGAGTCGTCCAATTATGATATGGAACATATTTTCACTTTGATCAAATTGAAAAATAGACTTGATGATCTTCTCAAACCCATCATTGCTTCGCTTCCAACAAGTCTATTCAATACCCCTACGAAGTTTCCTTGGTATCATGTATGCATTTACCCGCTGCCAGCAGACCTGTTCAGTGTCTCGGTGGGTTTACAAACACTTCCCACACATTACAGTGCTTTCAACCCTCTATAATTTGTTTATAATTTCTAGAGCTTCATAATATTCAAGAGGGCTGGGTGATACTGAAAACCTCATAGTTTGGAAATGTAAATTTTGGTCGTTTATAAATTATTCTCCTGTTTTGATGACCTTCATCATGATTTGGACACTTAGATTTTTTTTAAGAAACCATCTCGAGGATGGGAATGTACAGTTGAGTTGTTTTCATTAAAACGGAGACAGCGTTAGAAGTTTGTTAATGATAATCGCATCTTGTTGTAATTTCAATGAGAAACCAAAAACATTGATTTGAACAAAAACTTATTTCTACTGATCTAAGTTTTAGCACTTATTGCTCAGGTGCTTGGGAAGTTATCAACTGCTGCTAATGAATGAGAATTATGATTCCCTTCCACAAATGAAATGGTGACTCAGACATAATTATTTAGAAAACAAATCAAAATCAAGCAAAATGAAAAGGATCAAAATCAAAACGGAAAAGAAAATTAAAAAAATTTACAAGAGGGTGTATCAGAAACCATCAAGCGAAATATCTCTTGAGAGAGACTAAAAGAAAAAAAGAAAAATCCTTATTAATATGAGTGCAGTCCTACTCATGGCACCTTGGGTTAGGGTTGAAATGACGGTTCAAATTTACTTATCTCTTTACTTTTCATTTAAAATTTTCATGATGATATTTCTTTTTTGAAAAGAAATATTCAACGAAAAGCAGAGAGAAAAGGATTAAAGCGGACTTCCCTGACAATAGTCATATTATGGCTCCCTTGGTGTGCCCACTTGCGTTCATAACTGCATTATTACAAAGAGAAACGGTGATAAATAAAACTAAATTAAACCTACTCTAACTACTAAATATATCAAAACGCTAAGTAAAATCGTATTTCTAGTGCAGCCACAAGAGCATATTTAATCCTGCAAGGGGCGTAGAAAGTCGAAAATTAGAACAAAAGAATGTAGTATTTGCAAATACAAAAGAAATATGTTATGCTTACCTCCTATATAATCATTTAAAAACAAAGCAAGCACAACCTTACCATTCTTTTGAAACTTCTTGATGTATGAATCCTCCGACCATTATGCAATCTTGTCGTGATATGGGTCATAATGGCATGGAAGAGTGTAAGTAAGTTTGGAAAACTTGTCAAGATTATGGGGACTTGACATAACCATCAGTCGAGGCCGAAGTGCCCCATCCTCCTGACAAATCTCCAAGTTTTCATCAATTTATTCACATGGAGCATCTAAAAAAATCATGTCATGCCTACCTCCTAGATATTTAGGTTGAAACAAAGTAAGCACAACTTTAGCTTTATTATGAAGATTTTTTAGATACGAATATTCAAGCCATTCTAATATATTGTCATAAAAATTAAAATGCAAACTATGACTTTGATGAAATGGATATATTAATGGGGAACACATCACAAGAGGATTCATGACATCAATTAGATCATTGGTTTGAGCGCTTCCTTTGATGAAATTGATCGTTTCAAGATGTAAATCATAAACATTAAAATTCGAACTAACCAAAGAAAGAATATGCAATGTAGAATGTTTAATCTCCATAAGAAAGAGTGCATTGTCTTTTTCAAAAATAAATCATGTAAAATCATCGTACAACATTTTTTTTTCCCATGTGAGTGATGAAAGTGAAAGAGAGTCAAATCCGACTTCATAAATGTTATGTTTGGAATTAATTTCACCAAATCTTGGCATATCGAAAAGATCTGATTGTGATGGAAAAGAGTAAGATGTTGTGGGTAAAGTATCATGTCCACCAGAATCTAAGAAGAGATCAGGATATAAAGAGTAAAAGGAATCAGAAATGAGCACATGAAAAGCATCTCTTGAGCTATGATATTTAACAATGGTATTCTCAAGACATTCCTCTTCACTTTCATTAAAACTTTCACTCTGTTTTGGTGATAAATTTTTCAACATAATATGATCATCTAAATTTGGCTCCTGTATGATAGACAATTTAAAACTTTCATTAAAAACATCTAATCTGTCATGTGGATAAAGGATGATTTGTGGATGAAGGTTTAAGTTTTCTTCTTCCAATTGTAGATCTACATCTCTAATCAGTTTCATTGGAATGTTAGAATGCTTAAGATCGTTTTCGTCACCTAAGTGTTCTTCAATTACTGAATTTAAGTACTGATTAGAGCAAGAGTTAGAAGAATATGGACATTCATCTTGACCCAACATCAAATCTTCTTCCACGATGGTCGAGGACTGAATATACAATGCTTCAGAGGAAAAACTAGTTTGATTGTTAATAAGAACCTTTTCAATAGATTCTACCTCCCTTTCTTGTTCAAAATTTTCAAATGGATCCCTCTCATCCTGCGAACAAAATTATTCTTGCAATTGAGTGATAGGATTTGTAACTGATTCATCATTCATGATTGAATAAGACTAGATGAAAGGGACGCAAACATCATAGAGGAGATTTAGTACAAATGACATGTCATCAAGATTAAATTTACATAGAACATGATGGATTCTTGTTGAAAATCCTTCTGGAGATGAATTGTCATTTATTAGCAAAGTCTGAAATTCTTCACACAATTGATTGCAATCATAGATTTCAAAATCATCTAAAAATTCCTCTACAAATTGAAACCAATCAAATTTAAAGGTAAGCTTAAAACAAAACAAATGAAAATGCAAACGAATAAAACTCAATAAGGTAAGATTAACCCAATCATCTCTTTGAAACTCAAAAACATGAGCATTTACAAATGAAAGGTGATGGCAACTATAGAAAGATATAATCTCTTTGTGGTGACTTTGATTGTGATAAGAATCGAAAATTATTGGTGGTTGCCAATAGACCGAAAATCAGAGACCCTGACATAGATCTGGAAGATCAGGAGCTCGTAGGAATAGATATGGCACACCTAGAACAAGCCTACCGAAAGAAGCATCTCTACACTATACCATTGGATCAGCTACGCAAAGCCCACAAAGTCTTCCTCAACTCATCAGCAAGAGGATCAACCCGCGCTAATTCAAATATCGGAATACAAAAAGGCAGCTCGAAGGATCAGCGTAAATCCACAAAAGATGAGAAAAAAAGAGGCAGGAAACCAAAACATCAACTCATTCAAGATGTGGGAAATTTCCTAGTGAACTCGGGCCAGATCCATTTGATCTCGAACAACTTTCCTCCCATCCAACCCTCATCATCCTCGTGAATATGTTATCCTAGAATATTAGGGGTCTCAATGCAAGAAGCAAGCAAGGATTCCTTCGAGAAAGGATAACGAAGGAACAACCAGACATTCTTATTTTGCAAGAAACAAAATGCATGGGAGAGGAAGCTTCACAAATTATTAAAAAATGTTGGAAACAAGATAATCTTATCGAAATTGATGCTAAGGGGGCAGTGGGAGGGATCGTTGTGCTCTAGAACCCAATCACGGTTTTTTTGGACGGCTTGTTTTCCTCCAACTAGACCATTACAGCCTCCTTTCGTCTTATTGGTTTGAACAAACACAGCTTCATCAGGAATTTCTACGGACCCACAAGACCAGGAGACAAGGAAGCCTTCCTTAACCACTTAGAATGGATTTCCAATCACATCGGCACACAACGTTGGATCCTTGGGGGTGATTTCAATATGATAACAGGTTTGGAGGAAAAAAGGGGGGCACACGTAGGCTTGGAAACGACAGCGAGTAGTTCCACCGAACCATTGGTCTATTGAATCTCATTGATGTAGAAACATACAACGGTCCCTTCACCTAGTCTAATAGACGCTCGGGGACAAAACATGTCTCCAGTAGACTAGACCGCTTTTTAATTTCATAATCCATCATGATGGATGGGTTGGCTTGGAATGCCATGGTGATTGACACTCCAGGATCGGATCACTGGCCGATTCTCTTATCAACAAACATCAGTAGCACCCCAGGCAAGAAACCTTTCCTCTTTGAAAAATTTTGGTTGACACACCCAAATTTCCATGCTAACATGAAGCTCTCGTGGAAAGAAGCTACAATCCCTACAGGTACTCCTATGTATATATTTCAACAAAGGCTAAAAAATCTCAAGTAGTGTTTGAAACTTTGGAATAAGTCCACTTTTGGAAACATCATCCATGCTTAGGAAATCCTCAATCAGCAAATACAAAACCTCCAACAACAGATCAGATCTCAAGGCCTCACTGCTTATCTAAAGGAGCAAGAGTCTCTCCTCAGCAACCAGTTAATAGAAAGACGAGGGCAAGAATAAATCCTGTGGAGACAGAAATCTCGCATCCAATGGCTTAAAGAGGGAGAAAAAAACAATAAATTTTTCCACAGATCAATGGTCCAACGTCGACATACAAATCACATTACTCACCTGGTTTCAGAACAAGGACTAGAAATTCAACAACATTTTGATATAGAAAATGAATTACTCTCTTACTACAAAAACCTTCTTACGGAACCCCCCACGGATTGATCCATTGTGATTGATTTTATACTCAAGCACATCCCTAAGGATATCATGAAAGAGCAGAACGAGGTTTTGATGAACCCCATCACTCAAGAAGAAGTTGATCAATCCCTAAGGGACACCCCGCTCGACAAAGCTCCTAGGCCAGATGGGTTTAATTCAGACTTCTTCCATCAATGTTGGATTATCACCTGTGAAGACGTCTATGAAATCATAGAGGATTCCAGAAAATCTGGGAAGGTCCTTCAAGCCCTCAATGCTACATTTCTAACTCTCATTCCCAAATAGAACAAAGACACCTCCCCTTCTCACTTCCAACCTATTGCACTCTGCAATGTAATCTATAAGCTTCTCACGAAGATCATCACCAAGCGCCTAAAACCTATCCTTCCATTCATCATTTCTCCAAAACAATCAGGCTATGTGGAGAGCAGACAGATTCTGGACAGTGTCATCCTAGCTCACAAAGTAATACACTCACTTCATATGACCAAGTCTCCAGGTATTCTTCTAAAACTAGATCTGTCTAAAACCTTTGATAAATTAAGTTGGAACTACATGAAATCAACCCTTATCGCCCTTGATTTTGACCCCTCGTGGGTTTCTTAGATAGTCAATATCACCTCGTCAGCCTTTTTTTCCATCCTGGTCAATGGCGTCCCCTCCAAACCTTTCTCTCCCTCTAAAGTAATAAGGAAAGGGTATCCACTTTCTCCCTTCCTATTCATCATAATGGTGGAAGGGTTGAGCCGGGCCATTAACACAGCCATCATAGATCACTCCCTATCTGGTATCAACCCCCATGGAATATCTCCCCCCATTTAGCTGATCCGCCGGATCTTTTAATGACTTATGGTTGAGTTTTAATTTTGCATGCTTTAATTAACCATTTGAGAAAACTTAGTGAAGAATGAGGAAAGAAGAGGACTTATGACATCCATATACACATTTGCAGATCTGAAATGAAAGAATGAACAGCAAACCATAACACACAGATTGATAACGGAGTTCGGCACAACTTTGCCTACGTCTCTGGGCCTTTTCTTTGTGGGGGAGGCTTCTTTATTTCTATTCGAAAGCTCAAAAATACATCACTGCAATGCCAAATGGCTACAAGACTGATCTGGTCATATTCGTCCAGATCTCTAGAACCATGCAAAGAAAGCAGCACGCAAAACGAACATCCGGAGCTCTCAGAAATGGTCCGATAGCGTCTCCTCCTCAACAGCTTCTCTGCCTCAAATTGGCTTTGGCTTGGCTTCTCCTCAGCATAACTCTGCTCTGAATGCCCTCAAAGTTGTCCCCATGGCCTCAAACAAGCCTGGGTTATATAGCTGGGAAGGTAGTTTCTCATCTCCAACTTCCTCCAAGAAGTTAGGCTCCAAAACTACCCAATAACTCCCAAAAATGGATTAATTACATTAAAAATAGGTTAATTACATTTAAAAACCCAAAATGCAGTTAAAACCCCACTTTTTAAACTATAATATAGTTATAAATCGGGCTTAAGCCCCTTCTCCTGGGCGCGCGCCCCTCTTGGAATGGTCATATGGCTCCATATGGTCTAGTGCTAGCCCAAAGGGCTAAGCGCTGGCCCTAACCTCCATTCAGCGCTCGGTCATATGGTGTTTTGCACGTGCCCTCAAGCTAACGGTTAAAACCGCGCCCCTAACCATCCGGAAAACCATAATTAAAACCATGCCCAAACTCCATGGTCACATGATCCGATGTATAAAATCGGGGGTCGGGGATTAAGCCCCGGCCCAACCCCTCGCCATGCAATACATAGTTTGATTTCAAATAAATTATAACCCATATACATTACAAGAAACAAACGGTGGTCCATTGGTAGGAGGCTCATTGCGAAGGCACTAAGTGGTGGGGGAGGTCCGGGGGTCGAACCCCGCGGACTCCAACAATTTTACATAAAACCCATTAACCAAACAATGAGTGACACGTGGTGCCCTTGGATTGGGCCACGTGTCCTCATACCATTGGCCACCAAAGGACATGTGTCAGCAAACAATTCGTCCAAGTCATCCGCCACGCATCGCTGCCATAATCTTTGTCACCTGCCATGTCATTCAAGCCACGTCATCGTACGGTCGCCACGTCAGATGCTGACGTCATCCGTGCCACGAGTCACCCTTCCAGTGGTGACACGTGTCACCTTCAGATTGGCCCAACTGTGCGCCAAAAAGTCCAAATCTTCCTACCACATGTCACTACCTGAGGCTTCCACATCACCTGTACAGACCTGCCACGTGTTGTCTGTACGGACATGCCACATCAGCGTCCGTACGGACTACACAGTCAGCAAATTATTATTTTTTGCCTGTTTGACTTTTCAGACAGAATGCGATATCTTCTCCATACGGAGCCTGTTTGACAAAGTAAATATACCACCAAAATCAGGAAGACAAGACGGACGCAATGGAACAGGTTTCATCAGATTCTGAGCACTTTCATTTTTGAGCATTTTTCAAGCCCTGTCAGGCTTCTGGATCCGATTTTGGATCATTCGCATAGTCAGTTCATGGATGATATACTCCTAATGGGAGTACCTACAGTCTAAGAATCTATACGCATTTTCTCTATTATAAACCTTTTTTGTGATGCTTCGGGCATGGAAGTCAATCTCTCCAAATCCCAAATCTTCTTCTTCAACACGCCCATCCAGATCCAATGCCACATTACGCATCTACTGGGGTTTACCCATAGAATTCTCCCCTCCAAATACCTTGGCATTCGCCTGACTGACAACCTGCTAAGAAATACCTCTTGGGACACTTTGCTTTCCATCTTCTGGAAAAAACTCTCCTCTTGGTCCTTCCGCTCCCTCAATCTTCTTGGTCGCCTCATCCTCCTCAAATCCGTCCTCCAATCCCTACTGATCTATGTCTTCTCAGTGCTTGTTGCCCCAAAATTTATCCTCAACACTTTAAGAAATATTCAAAGGAGCTTACTGTGGAAGGGAACCAAAGAGGGGCACAAAATGACTCTAGTCAGTTGGAAAAAAATGTGCAGACCGAAGAAAGAAGGGGGACTAGGTCTTATAGACCCATCTCTTCTCAATAAGGTCCTCAATGAAAAAAATTGGTGGAGATGGTTAAAAGGACCTCAAGACCTTTGGGAGTGCCTCTGGAGGAAAAAATACACCCCAGCCACTCTGGAAAGGGATCTAATCAGGTGGAATGGTCAGAGCCTAGGATCCCTTATTTGGAACGCTACTAGGCGCAACAAGGGACCGATAATGGAACACTCTTTCTAGGAATTGCAAAGTGGGACTTATGTTCTCTTCTTGAGAGATTCCTAGAAACAACTTCCAGCCCTGACCATTGATCCCACTCTAATCACCTTCATTCCCATAATGACAGATACAAGCCTCCATAAAGTGGTTGACTTGTGGATTCCAGAAGCTTCAAGAGACACTTAGTGCATTTGGAAAAACACTCACAAGGATATGAACATTCCCCGTGAGATAAATCTTCGACCACTGATAGACCATATCAACCCAAGGAGAATCTTCAGCCAACAAGGGGAGGACATCCTCAGATGGGGCCAAACCAACATTGACACCTTCAACATATAAGAAGCTTACTCCCTCAGTGTAGGGCATAGTTCCTTACTAAAATAAGAGGTCTGGGGAAATATATGGGGAGCAAATCTATGGCCAAAAATTAGCACCTTCCTTTGGTTATCGGTGCACAAAAACATTATTACTTGGGACAACTTAAGGAAAAGAAGATTTATAGGCCCTTCATGGTGTCACCTATGTGGTACCGAGGAGGATACACAAAATCATCTTCTCAATCTTTGCTCCTATAGTTCGTGTATCTAGGATCACAGTGCTAGCATCATGAGGACCACGGGCAGGAACCGTACAGGTATCTGGGAAACAATCAAGGGATGGTGAGACTCAAATTTCTAGTCTTCCATCCTTAACAAAATTTGGCAGCTTCTTCCTGGCTTCGTTCTTTGGAAAATTTGGAAGGAATAGAATCGACGAATTTTTAAATTTGCCTCCCGAAATTCGCAAGAATTCTGGTTCAAAATCCACTCCAATATTAAGGAAACAATCCACTTGCACCACTGGACGGATCAGGATCTGAACTGCCCAATGAATGAGAATCACATCCTTAATTCCTGGAAACTCAATTTCCCTCCCTCTCTCTCAGTCCCCTCCCCAAGTCTCAGACATAAAACCATCCCTTCCCACTGGGAGGCTCCGTAAAGAGATTTCTACAAAATAAATTTCGATGGAGCCTCCAAAGGGAATCCAGGACCTGCGGGTTATGGTGCAGTCATTCACAATAGCAAAGGCAAGATCCTCCACATCACTGCCAAAAATATAGGGCATAACACCAGCAATGCAGTAGAAATCTGGGGGCTACTAAAAGTTTTGCTAGGAGTCAAAGAACAAGGGCTACCCCTCCTCATAGTAGAATTTTATTCGCAAATAGTCATTAACCTCCTCTCTCACCTCCTAAATGGTGCAGATCCAGAGAAGATATCCCCAAGATGGAGACTCATGAACAGGTTGATCAACATTAAGTCAATTCTCCATCCACAGTGGGTAATTCTTCCTTCCCACGTTCGAAGAAAAGCTAATCAAGTAGCAGATATGTTGGAAAAATTTGGGGTAGACTTGCAGGAAGGATACTTCTCATGCTCTCCAGCCTCTTCTCCAACCCACCCCTTCGTGATTACTTGCAGAAATATGGCTCACAACAAGGACCAGCTCTCGGATGGGGTGTCTACGATCTCAATAGGCAAACAACCAGAGGGGAGGCCACCTAGCCAGGTCTCCTACCACCTGGAGCCATCACAGGCGTACCTTCCCTCTATCGTCACCTCATGATTTTAAACTCCGAACCACTACTC
This sequence comes from Picea mariana, assembly GCA_032191745.1. Taxonomy (NCBI): domain Eukaryota; kingdom Viridiplantae; phylum Streptophyta; class Pinopsida; order Pinales; family Pinaceae; genus Picea; species Picea mariana. The sequence goes on along the minus strand of JASDQU010217424.1, from coordinate 5,439 downwards.
CCCGGCTTACACTCGTTGTCGGCCTGGTGTTATTACTTGACGAATCGCTTCGTGGGAATTTTAATGGGGATGGGATGGATAAAGTCACAGTCCCATCACCAGTCTAGCTATGGAGGTTTTAGGCCTGAGACATGGAGCGCCAAGGCTCATTCAATCCCTTGGCCTCTGAAGTCTAGGCCCCTTGTGTATTTTTTTGTCATCCTTCTACTCTGGTTCGTGCTTCTGCAATCCTCCATGCCTTCGCTTCCAACATCTCTTCTCAGTTTTTTCACTGTCACTGTGTCTGGTTGGCCTCGTTCTCATCGGGAAACCACTCGCACTCTCCTTACGTGTTATATAACTAGTTTCAGGAGGCTTTTTACATGCCTCGTCTCAGAGTCAAATCGAAGAGGCGAGCAGCCTTGTATACGACCAAAGGAAGGTTAGCGCGAGGGAGTGACTCTCCTCCAGAAACCAAGTTAGTGGCCACCCTGACGCCCATTTTTTCTCCCACTCCTGCTTAGCCAACTCAAGAAAGTACCTCAGACCTCTCCCCGCTATAGAATCCCTTTGGTTTTCAAGTTGAATGGTTCAACAACCTAGGAAATTCCCTTGGCTTCAATCCACCTCCTCCATCCCCACCTTGCAACCATCCACCTCCGCCTTTCCCCCCTCACCACCCTCCTCCATTGCCACCCCCTGTCACGTCCACAGCCCCTTTTCCTTCAGCTCCTTCCTTCTACTGCCCCACCTCCTCCTCCGACTCTCCACTTCCCCCTCTGCTCCCCTCAGCTTGCTCCTGATGTGTAGAAAGAGATTCTCTTGAGGAATCCCTGGATGACCTTAAGCGTGGAATAGGGGACATCAAGACCGCCATTAATGAGTTGTAGAAAAAAGAAGTAGAGAAATGGCATCGTGTGGACCTCCTGATGAATTTCTTGCAGGACCTCAGGTAGGCTATCTCAGACAGAGATAAGCTCGGCAGAGACCCCAACATTGGTTAATTCCCTCTGG
>JASDQU010217421.1:0-18203 GCA_032191745.1 Picea mariana | reverse complement strand
TTGTTTTCTGTTAACCCTTGCTGCTACAGATGTTCTGTCCTGATGAACCCAGCAGGACATGCAGAGCGGTCTCCATTTTGCTCACCTGGCGACTGATTGACCGCGAACACTGGGGATTATAGTGGGGATGTTATGTTCCCCCTCCCCTTCAATTTTGTTTCATCCTTGGTGCACACCATGCCAATATACATATATGAAAATTTACATCACAATACTTAGAAAATAAAATTATGCACTTTCACAACTCTAATAGCAATTCCAACCATAATCTCTTGTTCCTCTCAACTCGTCGACCTAAGGAATGCACCATTCATTTATCAAGGATAACCCAAGGGATGTACCATCCATTTATCATGGATAAATCAAGGAATGAGACATTATTTTATCAAGGTCCCCTATGCAGTTGGCTAGGACTCTGATATGTGGTTCTAGAATTCTAGCGGCTCAAAATGGAGTTTTGCAATCTGTTTTCTTCAAAATTGTCAAAAAATTTTGGTTATTTTTCCCGCATGTTTTCTTCATGCTCCCATGTAGCATATTTAGGACTGTAATATGTCCATTGAACCTTTACCAGCTCTATGGTTTGGTTCCTGAGCACTTTGAATTTCCGGTCCAGGATGTGTATTGGTTCCCCCCAAAAATACCCTTCAAGGTCCACTTGGATCGCATTCTAATCAATTATGTGGTTAAGTTCAAGAACACACTTTTTCAATAATGACACATGAAATAAATTATGCACTCTCATGGATGCAGTTAATGCTAGCATGTATGCAATTGGCCCAATCTTTTCTAATATTTCAAAAGGTCCACAATATCTTGCTGCCAACTTTGGGAAACTTTCTAATCTTAGATAACTTATTTTCGCCTTCACTTTTAAGAACACATGTTCTCCCACTTTATAATATCTAAAAATAATGTTCTTATCTACATAAATTTTCATCCTATCCTGGGCAACCTTTAAATTATGCTTGATCTTTGTCATCTGTTCTTCCATTTCCTTTAACAAATATGGTCCAACAACTACTTGGTCTATTGGATTATCCCAACTCACTTGTGTGTTACACTTGTTTCCATACAATGCTTCAAATGGACTCATTTTCAATGAGGCGCTATACCCACTATTGTAAGAAAATTAAACTAAATGAATATAATATTCCCACTTGGATGGTTGATCCATCACATACAATCAAAGCATGTCTTCGATGATTCTATCAGTCCTCTTTGTTTTCCCATATGACTCTGGATGATACATTGTACTAAGATTTAAATTTGTTCCAAATCCCTTGAACAAACCTTTCCAAAAATTGGATGTGAAATTTGGATCTCTATCTGAAACTATTTCCTTAGGAACCCCATGTAGCCTAGCAACTTCTTTCATATATATTTCTACAATATTTGTTGCCTTTTGTGTAGTCTTCACCAAAATAAAATGTTTTCCTTAGTTAATTTATCCACCACCACCATGATGGAATCATGTTGCTTCACTGTTCTGGGAAGCTTAGTAATAAAATCAACTATGAAAACTTCCCACTTCCATTCTGGAATAGACAATGATTGTAGCAAACCTATTGGATGTCTATGCTCTGACTTCACTTTTTGGCATTCTAGACATCTAGATATGTAATTAGCCACTTATTTCTTCATTCATGGAAAAAAATATCGGTTTCTTATAGCGGCAATTATCTTCTGATATATTGGGTGCCCATCATATGGCACATTATGCATTTCCTTCAGAATTGCATTTTCCAACTCACTAGAATTTGATACATATATTTTTCCTTTGTACATGAGAATTCCATCTTCTTTTAGCTCATAAAAATTAAATTTCTAATGAAAATTACCTTTCTATAATTTTTATGCTCACATAGTGGTGATCTTAATTTACAGCTTCAATAATTTTATTTTTCAAATTAGTCATGTACATACTAATGGTTGCAACATGCACTTCATGCACTCTCCTACTAAGTGCATCAACCACTTTATTTTCCTTTCCCTTTATATACTTAATTTCAAAGTCATATTCACTCATAAATTCCAGCCATATAACTTGTCCTACATTTAATCTTCGTTGTCCAAACAAATGCTTCAGACCACAGTGGTATGTCCTTAGCTCGAATTTCTTCCCCATAAGGTAATTTATTTGCATTTTTAATGCATGTACAGTTTCTTCTAACTCCAAGTCGTGTAGCATAATTCCTCTCACACTCCTTTAATGTTTTGGACTCATAGCATACCACATGATATTTTTTACTAAGTACCCCAACAAGCCCTTCCTTGCATGCATCAGAGCACACAAACAAAATATTCATTCGGATCTGCAATCTTCAATATTGGTGCACTTAGGAATATTTCCTTCAACTATTGAAATCTCTCTTCACACTTCGAAGTCCATTCAAACTTCACTATCTTCTTTTGCAAATAATTGATTGGGCTTGCAATCCTTGAGAATCCTTTTATGAATCTTCGGTAATAACCAGAAAGACCCATGAATGATTTGACCTCTGTTACATTCTTTGATCCTCTAATGGCCTATATCTTCTCAGGATCCACTGCTATTCATGTTGCTGAAATTATATGCCCCGAGTAGTGAATATTCTTTTGATAAAATATGCACTTACTTAGCTTAGCATACCATTTGTTCTCTCTTAAAACTTGCAACACCATTCCTAAATGTTTCTCATGTTCCTCTTCTGAATTAGACTAGATGAGTAATTTTTCTAGAAACACAATCACAAACTTGTCCAAGTACTCCATGAACACTTCATTCATCAGACACGTAAAAACAGTTGGAGCATTTGATAGTCCAAATGGAACTACCATGAATTCATAATGCTCATATCGTGTCCTGAATGTTGTCTTGATGATGTCTTCTTCCTTTATCCTAACTTGATGATAACCTGACCTCAAGTCAATCTTGGAAAATATTCTTGCACATTTCAACTAATCAAATAAGTCATCAATTATTTGCAAAGGATATTTGTTATTTATGGTGACCTTATTCAGTTGTATGAAATCAACACACGGCCTTAAGATTCCATCTTTCTTCTTCACAAAAGGAACCGAGGTTCCACAAGGTGACACACTTGGGCATATCTACCCTTTATTTAACAATACTTCAAGTTACATATGCAACTCTTTCAATTCTAGTGTTCCCATTTTGTATGGTGTCTTGGACACTGGGGCATGTCCTAGAACCAAATCGATAGAGAAATCAATATCGCTCTTTGGTGGCAATCCTGGGATTTATGAAAAAAATATTCAAATTCCATTAATATCGGATGGTCTTCAATGCTTTCCACTTTATATTTAGCTTCCTCATCCATATGGGCTACAAAAATCTAACATCCCTTCCTGAAACTCTTTTTCAGTTGCATAGATGAAATCTCTCTAACAACTACAGCTCGTGGAATGCCTTGAATATTTCCTTGTCTTGTTGTAACAGTCTAGGATAGCATGGTGTTTTTCCAACTAATCCATACCAATTATATATTCATATGAACCCAATGGTATAATGTTTATATCTACCTTTGTGTTGATTCCATTCTATTGGTTGTGGAGCCTGATTTTCTTCCTGATTCAGAGGTCTTTTGTTTTCAGTCGTGTTTATACCCCATGAAGTATTTACACCCCAGAAGTGTGTACACTCTTCCACGTGGGGGATTGCAGAGGGGGGTTAACCCCTCTACGGGTTTTGGGGGGTCTATCCCCCCCTGGAGGGTCCAGGGGAAAGCGGGGCCCCAGTGGGGGTTCGAGGGTGAAGCCACCGAAGGAAAATTTTCCTTGTAAAATTATATTGTAATTTCATTGTAAATATGGACCGTTCATTATAAGGTCGTAGATTTAACGGTAGAAGTTATGTTAGGGGTTTTTTTCCCTAGAAGGAAACCCTCTCTTATGAGGGAAATGTATTGTAGCTATGTATCATAGAAAATATTGTATTCTGAGATAGAATACTGTGAGAGAAAGAAGAGGAAGTTACAATGGGTTTGTTGTAGGTTGTATCCCTTCATTTGTTGGATAATAATAAAGGAAGGACCTAGAAATTTTTCTAGTGGACGTAGCCCACACTAGGTGAACCACGTAAATCTGTGTCTCTATTGTATTGTGTATCTTCTGTGTTTTGTTTCCACATTTGTTTTATTTTATTGCTCCACGGTCCTATTTTTCTAACGCATTCATGTATATCAGGGAATATTTAACCAACTCATTGATTTTCCTCTTAACCCATGTAGCTAATTGAACTAACCAAGATTTTTTATGCTTACTTCTTTGCAAGTGAAATATTTCAACAATGTTAGATTTTATGTAACTATGGCTAGCTCCGGAATCAATTAAAATTTCTACAAGTTAGTTAACAATCTTACCTTCCACTTCAATCATGGGGGATTGATATTTCACTTGCTTTTTTTCCAAGGATGCATAAATCCTTAACATGTTTCCTCCCATGTATTCCATTATTTCAACCTCCTAAATGTTATGGAGATTCCTCATTATTTCCCATTTGTGAGGGAAGTCCCTATATAAGTGATTTCCCTCACATCCCCAACATTGTACAGGTTGTTTCCTTGGCCTTTTACCAAATGAATCTGCAGTCTTGTGCTCATTTTGGGCTAGTTGACCCTGCTAATTTTCTTGGGTGTTGTTCTTGAAAAAGGGTGGCTTAAAACCTTTTTGCCTTTGATCCTTTTTACCCTTCATCTTATTATTCCAATCCTTTTGGAAAATTGTCCTTCCTATGATTTTCTCATAAAGATGCCTTACTCTCCTTATGGATTCCTCCAACTTTTTTGGGTTATCATATTGAATATTGTCATTGTAGAAGGAGGGTAACCCACTTAGAAACCTTTGTATTTTGACCTTCTCATCCTTGACTAAGTCAACATACTTCAACAATTCAAAGAACCTATTTTCATATTCATCCATTGTCATGCTTCCCAACTTGAATTCAAATAATTCTTTCATCTTCCTCTCATACTAATGCTTGGACAAATATCTCTCTTGGAAATATCCTTTGAACTACCTCCATGAGATCCTCTTCTCATCCAGGTTCTTGACTTTCTTAAGATGATCCTCTGATATCTTCCTCATGGTTGTGAGATCCCCAACCATATTCCATAACTCTATTCCTCATACAAGAACCAAAGTTTCTTTATTGTACCTCTAATTATGCAAGAAATGTACATGTAATAATTATTGTTAGAACATGCATAGTGTAAAACATTTCATCAATTAGAATACATATCATTTATTCACCAATTTATGAAGTAAAAATTAAACCAATTCAAATTTTGATTTCTTATATGCATTCCTCTCTTAAACATATTTCCAATGGCTATACACATGCCCCAATCCGAGTTCTAAGCGAAACGTTACAACATTTACATGCTGCAATTTCCACTCTTTTGTTGCTACATAAATCTCTTTATTAATTTCTGGAAAATTTTAATGCCTAATTAAAAATCATCGGTGGATGGATGTCTTTTAATCCTCAATACCTTTCCAACTACTATTAATTTTCTCAATTCTGAGCTCCGAGCTAAAAGTTATGGTCTGGATAAGTTTAGGTTGTTTTATCCAATTTATCCATGTATGCTACATGTGTCTTATTTATCTTCCTGTACATTTTTACATACCCATATCCCAAGTATGACTACATGGATATCTTATATGGGTCATAATATTTCCATCGACTACTCCTATTCCCCAAACGGACTTTTGAGCAAGGAGTTATACCCTCTCGAAGTAAATTTGATGCCAAAATTTTACCTTAATTGTTTTGGTTGTAACTTTCTCATACGAGCTATGTTTTACAAACAGTTTAGCTCATTGGAAATCTCTCCTCGAACTCTTTTATTTGAGTTGACGATATTGAGCGTACCACATACTGTCTACTATCATGGGTTTTGATTGGATAAAAATGTCGTTTACGCCCTCAAAAATGCCTTGCAAGTTAATGACCTTCAAAAGCCCTAAATTTTCGCATAAAAATTGATTGTTTTACTATTGTAACAACCCTTTAAATCGAAGTTGTGATTCTCAAATCACATGGAATATGATCCGTTGATCCGTGCTCCATCAGCCATCGATGATCAACTTTCTCCTTTGGGCATGCACAACATTTTTCTTAGAATGTCGATATGATTGTTGGTCATCAACCCATTTCCCCGACAATCGATTTGCACACCCACCAAACCAGCCGAACTGACCATCGTTCATCTTCTGTTTCTCTTAACAACCACTCGCAACACACTGCTAAACCGACCGACCCAACCATAAACCATCAATGATTTTCATTGGTGAATGGAACTCCTCATTAATCCGACTGATGCCCGACCATCAACCCATCGACCATCGGTTATCCCCGTCGACTAACGAAACACTTCTCTCTGTTTGGTTGACCCGACCATCAACCATCGACCACTTATATGTTGATGTGGCATGACACGTTGATTTTGACGTGGAATGACACGTCATAACCCTCTTTCCTTCAACGACCATCGGTCTTTTATATTGGATGACCTGAACACCTCATCAAATTCAGTTGATGCCCAACCATCAGCCCATCCACCATCGATGATTTCTCTTGCACATTTTGAGAACATTTTGCCAATTTTCGGTTGACACCCGTCCATCAGCCCTTCGGCAGAAACAGAGACCTCGTTGATTCGACTGACACCCAACCATTGACCCATTGGCCATTAATGGTCAAATATGTCTTCTGGTCAAACCAACTCTTCACGATTTCGGCCGACCCAAACATCGGTCGTCGGTGATTTCTCTTGGTGAACTTCAACACTTAGAAAATTTTCGACATTTCTATGATTGATTTGGACCGTCAATATGCCAATCAAAATGATCTAAGTCATTGACTCTTCGAACTTCGCTCAACTCTATCGGTGAATCTTGACTATCGATCTGATCCATTTCAAAAACCCCCGAAATGAATTCTGGCCATTAATTTGTTCAACCTTCAAAACGGTTGAAACACTACGAATTTTTAAATTCATCAAAGTGAATCTCGACCGTCAATATCGAGATCAAACACAACCTCGTTCCTCAATTCCTGAACTTCTTCCCAATGCTACAAGAGACCATTAAAACGTGAATTTCAATCTTTCCAAGTTGAATTCTGCTCTGCAACTTGCATATTTACTTCATTAAACTTCTCTTAAACCAATCTAACTCCTTTAAAATTGCATTTACTCATGAATTTGGGAAATTTCACTCTAATTTTATCCATTTTTTCCCAAATTTACACAGACCAAAGTATGCAACAACGAATGTCCCCAATTCGCTCTAGTTCATGGCCCATGCAAGCCCAGTGTTTGAACCTGAGGGCTCTGATACCATAATTTAACGTCCCCTGACCTGACCGAGGGATATTATGGTGCGGGATAACTCATAAATTAAAACTTTATGCTAATAAAGTGACTTCCTATAGCTTTCAACTATGAATTATAGCCAAAAATAATTATTGTTTATTACCATTTATTTAATGCAGCTACAACATGCTAAAATCAACATGATTACAGTCTAACAATTCATCACAACAACATATAAATTATTTTTAACTACAGAGAGTTCATGCACAACAATTAAACTCTTAAAATAACAAAACAACATGATTAGACACTTAAATTCTATAAACAGATGTGCAACCAGTTGCTTGGGATGGACGTTCCACCCAACCATAGACTGACTATTCCAAATATCAATAGCCATTCACCCCCGAGTTGAGGCTATTAATCCACAAAAGGGGGTGGTCTCTCACTATCCACTCACATCTCATAAAACTCTCAACCCACTGATATTATCCTACAACTATCCCAATTTTCAGCTAGATCTCTTCCTCTTGACCTTCCCAACCCAAGGAATGTACCCCTTCACTGATCTCAGTCCCTCAGGCATCCCATTAGTTTATCATGGTCTCTTTGGTACAGGTAACTAGGAACCTCTCAGCTGGGAACTCAAGGGATATTGCTTCTAGGAAAACTATCAACAAAACAACAAAAACCACTTGTTGTTACAGTGCAACTCACATAGGAGTTCACTCTTCAGGCTTGACAACCTAGTTCTTCATTTTTCAACTCCAATTAAACTCCAATACACTCCATCTTTCTCTATAAATCACCCTCCATGGCTGCACCAGCTCCAAGCTCTCTTTATTTCTCTCTACTTTCTCCTCATGCACAAAATCTCCAATATGCAAAATATTTTGTCCCAACCCATATGAATTTCCTCTTCTTTGGATTATTTTCTTGACTCACACACTTCCCCAAGCTGATTGTACTCAGCCCTAATCTGCCCAATAACTTTGGGATGTGACCACTCACACCCACCGTCTTACATGTATTCAATGATTGGCTTTGGGAACACTCAATCAGAAATTAGAAGGTTCATACACAAATAACAAATTTAGAAAAATGGATTGAAATAATGTACATGGGTAATCCCCCTTAGACCCCTCTTGTCCATTATCCTAGACACTCCCCTCTATTGTGGATTAATTCATACCCCATCTCTATCCATATCCCCTTAGCAACTGGCATCACATTTTATTATTAAAACATAGAAATACAATTCACATATTGCATTGCTTTGGTCGTAGCCACACATTATATCTACATTAAGCATTAATTAAACTAAAGACTATAGAGGGGATGTGTTGAGGGGTTCAAGATCCTTTGACTCAACAGTAGGAACCAACCCTGCCTTAGAGGCCCAATTAGACTCTACAGCGTTTGATGAGTGGAATGGTTCTCCAGATCTTTCGATCTGGCCAATTTACCGATGGGATTTACTAGTGATTGACAAGGTATCTTTCTATGAAAGTTCCTCCTTCAGGTTAAGAGATTCTCTTTTTGTATTTTCTGTTATTAGATAAGTCTGATAAAATAAGTGTGATGGTATAAACCAACTGATAGAGGAAATTATTAACTATTGAAGAATGTTGATCTTGGGATAACCCTCGTGCTCTAGCGTGCAGACAACAATATTCACACCTATTACAAGTCTAGTAACAATGTGTTAACTTGTTGGTATTTCAACACTGACTGAGATAACAATTATGGAAATAAAATACACATGTAATAAAGATAAGTGCAAGAAAAATAGTTTCCTTAGCTCTACCATCAATCACATATTAACACAACAATTCTCTTTTCATCATTTAGAACAAAAGAACTGTTTAAAGTATTGAAAATATAGCTTATCAATAAATTAAGAAAATCTTACTTGTTACAGCATCAACTAATGAATTCAAAGATGGAAGTAGTTCCTCCTCAATCCAATCACATAACGCTTTTGATGAAAATAAAATTTGTCTCTCGCTCTAAACAGAAATTCTTAATTAAAGTTGCACATAAATAATTCTTTTACAATTCTCAAAAAAGAGGGTCTTTCCCCAAAACCATTGACCCTTTCCCACGAGGCCGATCCCCTTAATTATAAAGAATCACTAACTTAAAATAACTACTAAAATTTTTTGTTAAGTAAAACAAAAGAATGACAAGTGGCACTTGATCTCTTTGTTCTCTTGAGATCGTCTAGTGGTTCTACTAGAGTGGATGATTCTTCTCGTACTCTGACCACTTGACGAAGAGATCCTTGCATGTGTTAGCATATGGGAATTTGTGTTGGTCCATTGGGGTTGACAGGGTTTCCTTTATCTCTATTGGCCATTCTCTATATCTGATCATCTTGGCACTTAAACATTGTAGTATTGCGCAAGACTTGATCAGGTGTTCCATAAAATTCTTTACCTAACCTGGTGCCATGCTCACCACCTACATGATCTCTGCTTCCCATGTTGAGTCCTGTTCTCCATGTTGTTTGACTATGTCATGAAAATCGACAAAGTCTTCAGGTGAGACGAACTCTAGAAGGCCAATGGCTTTCATCTCCCGATTGATCTTCTCCCAACTTTTCTCACACTCGACCCACCTTTCCTGTATTGTTTGCTGAGGTTTCTGGGTTATACTTACCCAATATTCGGTTGCCTTCCTAATTCAGGAGATGTTGCTATCCATCAGCACTCAGATGCCATGCTCTTATGTGTCTCGGCCTTTCTGTACTGCAATAATATAATTGATTTGCTCCACATCATGGTATGCCTTTTCATACCATCTCTCCATGTCTTTAAAGGTTGTCAACCCCATGAGAGTTTCTTCTTGAAAATCAATTACGCATGCGGTGAAGAGATTTCTTTCATTCGTGAATTATTCGTATGCTTCTCGAAATTCACTCTTTAGGAAAACTACTACTTACGTTGAGTCCTTGTAATGTTTCTCTCGATGGCACAGATGGTCTAGCTCCTTCTTTGCAGAGGCTAGTTCCTTTTTTTCCCGTTTTTCTTGATCTAGCGTGACATCATTTATAGCCATTCCCACATCGATTAGCTCAGTTTTATTTGTATTTTTTGTGTTGAGCAGTGTTTCTTCTGTGGTAAAAACGAGTGTGCTATCAAGCATGAGCCTCCTTTTCTTGGTTTTCCTTCTCATCATGGCCTTCCTCTTTCTGTCATAATCAATCGCTTGTATGTTGGCGACCTTGTTCATTGGCTCAAGAATATTTTGGTCTCCCCAGGTCAGAGTGTTTCATAGGCTTCCTGATGTATATATTTGTTCTATGACTGGATGTTGTACTTCTTTAACAAGGGAATATTATGTATGTCCTAGTGACTTGACCTCCTACTGGTGTTCGGTGGTTGGTGGAGTATCAACTTTAGATGGGTTGACGGGAACAGGTTCAACACTAATTTGGTGATCGGTTGTTGAGGTGTCAATCTCTAGTTGTTGCAATTCATCTTCCTATTCACCAGATCCTAGCTCATCCTTGGAGTTGTCTTTAAGAGTCCCTGATAGGCTAAGAAACTCAGTGTCCATCATGCTTCCAGCCTAGTTGTCGCCATCTTAGGGAATAGAAGTCATAGCTTCAGGAGTTAGAGTAGATGTTTCTCCTGGTTCTCCCTCCTCTGTGATTGGTACCGAGGTTATGAGTGAAACCCCTGAGCTTTCCTCATCATCGTATATGATAATCAGTTCTATGAGGACGTCAGGAATGTTTGTCCCACTTTATTTTCTTGTTTCCCCCAACTATGTTGTAGCAGAGGTCGGTGACCTTTCCTGTGGTGAAATAATGTTTGGGTTTTCTAGATGAACGGTCTCCTCCAGTCAGGTTGATTCTGAGCCATTTAGCTCCTCTCTGATGTTGATTATGTCGGTTGGGGTGACCCTTATGGCTTCTAACAATTGGGGATCATTTTATAACCTCTGGATGACTCTTTGGGCTTCTTCTAACAACAACATCCCTCTCCTATGTGCCTTTGTGGCTTCTACTTCTCTGTTCTCTTCCTTAACCCTAAGGGCTTCTTGATTCATCTGTTCTATCATTTTGACCTGCTCATCGATTTTCATGGCTTTAAATATTGTCAGATTGGGTTTAGATTTTCTCTGGAGCACCTCCTCCTAGTCCTGGGCACATTCTGTAAAGATTTTTTCTTCAAACTTATCATGTGCATATGGCCAGCAGGAGGAGACTTGTGATGCATGCTGAAGTACTAGGCCTCTAGGGTCATGTTTGTGAAATCATATTGTGGGGAATCTGTATTCCAACTGGCTCAAAACTTCTTGTTTATATTGCGTAGCATCCTTCACCATGTAAAACCTTATATGGAAACCATAGGGTATGAACACTTGCTTCTTGTCTTTAACTAGAGTGGCATTATAGCCCTGCAGGATGGTTTGGTAACAGATTTCTCCCATGATGATTCAGCCTTGGATGTGAGTAGGGAGTAAATGTGGTGCACCCATAGCCCCAAACACCCTGATATAAGTAGTGGTTTCCTCTAGGTACCAGTGGCCTACTTTTGAGATCATTTTCTTTGGACGATGCTGAAAGTCTTGGGAATTACTTATTAAAAAATAAAAAATAAACCTGAGCTATAAATTCATCGCAGATGAGAGCATATGATTTTTTGTACCTGTTTTCCCACAAAATATTGAAAGTAGACATGTACAGGTATCTCAACAACATGCCTACAAAGACGTTCCTTGCTCAGATTACGTCTAGTAGGTACGATGCCATGTGAAAAGCAGGTGTTTCTCCATCCTTTGGTGTTTGGACCTGCAATATGTTGGTGCTCAATTGTTTTGAAATGATTTCTCCTCAATTGAAGATTCTCCTGGAGATGGACACAATGTATGTCAGGGGCATCCATGCCTCTGAAAACTTGGCGCAATCCCTCTCCCCGTACAATCAGTAGATTAGAACCATTAAATAAATGTATGGCTCCCTTAGGTTTATTGTACCATACCAGCCATTTCTCCAGTTTGTAATTTTTTTGTCTTCCTTCCACCATGAGGCCATCAATCTGTTGGTGTCATGGAACTCATAGAATTTCACCACAACATCAGTATTTAATCACTCCTCTGGGTCCCTGATCTTGTAGTATTTCTGGACTTCCGTCGAGAAAAAAACATCGATTCATCTACCATTTTCATCACTAACCAAACACTATATTGCGTCTGTGTGGTTGATTATCCACCCCAGGGTCTCAATACAGGAAAAGGCCAGGGTTCGGCAGGATACCATATGTAGGCATAACCGTTGAATGTTCAAAAAGAATTAGTCATCGAGCATCCTTACGTCCGGGTCATTATGGGGTATGAATTATGAGTAATCTTCTTCGTTAATCCTATTGAATAAATATCCCCACTGCAGGAGCATCATCTTTGACCCAGTGCTTGCCTCTATGTCACCAAATGCATGGGGCTGGGAAAATTCCTTCTTAGTAGATGTTCTGATGACCGAAATTCACTTTAGTAGCAAACTCCAACTGCCTCGCAACGTCGGGAGAAGACCCTTCACTGACCTCAGCTTTTTTCAATTTTTTTGCCCATGGAGAGCGTCTGGTCGTTGGATTCCTTGGAGGCATTTTCCTGCAGAAAGAGCAGATTTAGACACCGTATTGCAGAGATGATATTGATATATAAATAAATGTGACCATCGAAATGATAAAATCAATACATGCCTCTTCTTCGCACTAGCTTAACTTGGTTTAAAATTCTGAGAGTCGAGTGCAACTCTTGAGACGCTCTTTTCGCTCCTTTGACTGCTCTGAGAATGAGAAACTTGTGTACAGAATGTTGGGGTTCAAAATTGTCTTAATAATTTAAACACAAAGAATACTTACCTTGCCGCATCATTTCTTCAATTCAGGGCGTAAATGCGGTTTTACACAATCTGTCACCAAGGTCTGAATTATGCTCGGGATTAAATGCGGGCATAGGCTGGTGGCGTAGGAGCGGGCTACGTTGTGGTTCATTGGCAATTTCAAATTCTCGTTATTCGTTCGGCACATGGGACAACAATGTATGTGGCGCGAAGCATTAATTGGCCTATTAAATGACAGAAACCGATCTTATTTTGTGCCAAAAACGTCCCATCATTTTGCTAATTTAAACGAGTGGATTAGGGATCGACGTTTTTCTTAGACAATGTTTGTTGATATATTTTAGAAAACTTCTGAAAACTTCTTCACGAACATAGTTAGCAATCGGCGCACTCCTTATTTTTTCCCGATGTTGATGATACATCGGATATCAGTGATTATCATTGCTACATGGTCATTTTTACTGCTCGTATTTCGCCGATGCTAAAAATAGGCTCATGGATCACAATTTTAGTTATGTATTCTTATTTAAAATGCCAAGTTCTTTTTAGAGAAAAGTTTCAATTAGTTCAATGACTTCAGAGAAAGTCGATTGCGACCAATCGAAAAAACACAACTAGCACATAACCCCATTGATTTCTACACAACTGAATATTCAGATAAGAAAAAGTGGTACCCAAAAGAAAAAAATCTCAAAAAATTTTAGGGTGTGTTGAGGGCTCAATAGGATGTTACAGGGGAAATTAATAAAAAAAATGGGGGCTCGATTATACTCCTTTTTCACCTCCTATATCTTTAATTTCTGATTTAACCATAGGTGTGTTGGAAATCACATTATAATGAAAATTACATTATTCATTTGAGCATGCAAATAGAGTGGAGGAGTTAATGGGATTAAGGAGGCACATGCCATGTTTCCTCTACACGTTCACTCAAGGATATGAAATATGGTCCTTTAGGTGATGTTTGTATGTGTGTGAGTTAACTCTAGCTATATTCATCCTTTATATGATATGGAGGCTATTATTTTCCCTCCATCTCACATTTGCATTCTCAGTCTCAGTCTCTGTTGGTGTAGGCAGTAACCCTCTGGCACTGGCGATTTTAGACTTAGTTATGGGAAGGGACCTTTCTCTCAAATCGGGGGCTTGACCTCTATTGCAGATATGTCCAACCAAAGAAAACTTGGTATCTATGTGACATGTGATCTCCAAGAGATTCAAAGAGGCCTATGAGGGTGTGAACATCATATTTGAAAGGTGTAGAGTGATATAAGAAACTCAACAAGGTGTTGGATTCATTGGTAAGGTTGAGTGGGAATATAAATTTTTCATGGAAACCTAGGTTCATCACCAACAGATAATAGAGGTGGAATTTCAACTATCAACATTCCATTTAAAGGAGCAGGCCCATCTAGATATAATACATACCCATCAAAGAAAATTTGAATCCTTAACAAACATGGTGGACTCACTCCACTTGCTAGTTTCCAAGATTGCAAAGCACCTCGACCTCCTTTCATCTAATCAAGCATGTTCATCAATGGACAAGGAAGAATTTCAAGGTATAAGCATAAACTTAATGGACATGGACATGCAACCAATAAATCATGTGCTAGAGATCCATGCTAGAGTTAAAGATGAAGGCCCTCAAGGGATTGATTTCATTTAAATTTTTTTCTTAGTTTGCATGTTTCATTGGGTAGTTCTACTTCTATTACAATATGTAAGGGATTACACATGTCAAAATAGTAGGTATGGGCTTTGGGAAGGATGGAAAAAAATAGTATGTGGCCGTAAATTTTTGTTTTTTTGTAATGTTAAAATGGCAAGAGTTGGTCAAACCTTATTTTTTTTTATTACATGTTGTATGGTTTGGCTGCAACTCTCTTTTAGTATAATCATTAATTGTTCTTGTTCCAAAAAAAACTCCAATTCCTATAGAGAATATCTAATGGAAACCATGTTATGGGTTAAAGTTCCTAATCCCCCTTTGGGATATCTAGGTCCTATAATTTTAACTCTTATCAAAATTTCAATGGGTACATTCATCTTCTTGGCTTTGAAAGTTGGAGATCATGGTTTTACTGCCTACACCAAATTAATTATTATGCAAATTTAAGAAAAGGTCTTCCTAACCACATTGTCCTAGAATGTGAGAATTGAAGTTGTTCCCAACCCTTGACCTATGAACATGTTGTCTTTTGTTGTAGAATTTTCTTTGACCATGGACATGTTGTGGCTTCCTACACAAAGGAAAAGTCGTCTCTGATTCTAAGAGGAAAAATTAAAAAACCCTTTCGATAGAAAGACTCAAAATTGGATGACCATTAGATAAATTTGATGCCCACTCCTTTAGTGAGTGGCATTGCTTTAATGCCTACTAATAATAGAGAAGCCACTACAATCACTACTATATCTTTAGAGACAACTCCTTACCCCATGATTAATTCTTCTAAAACATGGAAGACAAAACATTAATCGAATTCTTCAAAATAAAAAATAAAAATCAATTTAACATAATCAAATTCTTCATATTAATGAAAAAATTCAATTTTATTGTCTTTATAAGATGTAAAAAAACAACAAATAACTATAAAAATGCTAACCATCAACGATCTTGATACTAATTATACCAAATAAATAAAAAACCATGAAGAAAAAATGGAGAAACATGACTCTCTATCCAAAGGAAATAAAAATATGTCATAATTGAAGCTAGTAACTTTTACTTAATTAAAAGGATTAAAAATTGAGTATCAAACCTTGGTTTTGAGTCTATATGAATGCATAAAAGATGAAAGCCCCAAATTTAATCATTAAAACACTTTTTTATAACAATATAATTCTTTGAGTTTTGATTTAAAATAATATTCCATAGATTTCCATCATATCTTTATTGAGTTTGAACATAAATTTAATAAGAAAATCAATGATTTAGTCATGCTTTTAAAGGTTATGGCAAGTTTTATGAAAATTAATATATATTTATTAAAAAAAAAGGCTCGAGTAAAATTAATTAATTAATTATATATATTTTGTATATTCAATTATTATATTTTTATAAATTTTAGTAGTCAAAATATTGTATGTATGGAGTTTTTTATCTCACAAACAAAAGAGTCTCATACATCAAATCTCTTGTTTTATAAATAAGAGAGTCTCATACTCGTATTTCAATGATGTTGTATATCCTTTACACATTCAATTATTATCATAAAATGTCATATTATTAATGTAGATAATGAAGAAGATAATATTACAAATTATTTTGCTATTTTTATGGGTTATAATTTAATTTTAAATTTTCTAATCTATAATATAAAATTTAAAAGTAAAAAATTAATTATTTTATATAATATATAAATCAACTTTATATTAAATGTAATTGAATGTTTCAAATGTTATTAAAAAAATTTAATGTTATTTATTGTTTTATCACTTTATTTATTTAGTATGTTAATATTTTAATTTTTATTATTATTAACTTAATATATGTTTAATTTTCAAATAATCATAATAAGGTATTTTGGACATTATTATTATATGGAGAAGTGCATTTCAATTCTAGTTTTTATTCAATTCTATTTGTTTGTTTGGATTGTTTGATGTGTTTATTTTGGGTTTGTTTTGTAAGGGGAATTACAATGAAGGTTGGAGATAGGAAGAATTTTAGATTTCGTCATTTTAATTATGTTCTATATGTATGTATGTATTTTTTTGTCCACCTTATTTGATGATTTAGAACTTGGATTCGTCTTACTAAAGAGTATCGGTGTTTGGAATTTTTTTTCTTGTTAGAGAGTTTTATGGATCAAACATGTGTGTGGAGTTTTAAAATGTCCAACATTTCAAGTGTACACTCCACTCATCATTAGAGAGTTTTACACTTGTGCTACCTTGTACTGCATCTATTTGATCTCTCCTTAAGTATTTTCTACTTTTTAACATTTTCTTTCCTTATTATCTTATTTTTAACCTTTAATGAATATCTAATTTTTCCATCTCTCATAACCTAACTCCACTTTTTTTTATGAAATTTATATCTTTATAAACTCTCCTTCATCATTTTCTCCCTCTTTAATCATTGTTTTCTATCTTTTAAGTATTTCCTTCCTTAATAACTATCTCTTCCTGTTATTATTTTATAATTTTAACCAAAAATTGTTAATCTCTCATAACCTAACCCTAATTTGTTTCTTGATTATTCTAATTCAAGACTTTATTATTGGTTTAATATACTTTCTCTCAGTCCTCCTTATGACTGCTACTAATTACCTAATGCCAATGACTACTTTCAATTCGGCAATGTCTCTCTCCATTATTCTACCTTATTTATAAACCTCAACACTCATTTACAACTTATCAACTTCTTATGTCCCTGATGATGGGTGGAGTGTCCACTCGAAATGTTGGACGTTGTAAAACTCCACACACAAGTTTGATCCAGAAATCTCTCTAACATTATGTCGCACAGTGGAAACTAGCATACTCATTTTTTTCTCTTATCGAAGAACTTGGGCTCTTGCGTGTTCCTAGAGAACCTAGCAACACCATATTTGTTCCTTTGGATAAGGTATACAACGTCGATTCATATTTCCACTTCCAATTTTGTTTTGTAGATCTGATAAATATGGAAAATAGTGATGTATCAGAGCTATAAAAATTTTTGAAAAAGCATGAAGAACTTATTCAATCCAACAGGAGCTCACTGCACTCTGTGAATTCTAAAGTCCTTGAGAATGAGCATCACTGCACTTCTCAGTGTGAAAATATCATGAACTTGTTGGTTCAACAAAAAAATAGGATGTAAATCCTTGAAGAAAAATGCAATAGGCTTCGCAATATAAATCTCAACCTCCATAAGGACAGTCCATCCACCACTTCAAACAATAGGGATTCAAAAAAACTGGTCCAAGTTGTTAATATTATGGTAGCTGCGGGAGGTATTTACCTCTACATGTGAACCTGATGAGAATAGAAGACTCCGGGAAGCAAGAGAAACCCTAATGAGTTGGTTAATAACCCTAGAA
>JASDQU010217419.1:5232-17655 GCA_032191745.1 Picea mariana | reverse complement strand
GGGTAGTTCTGATCGTCCCCGTGCTCCTCCCAAATGTCCAGAGGGAAATTGATTTCATAAATATCCCTAGGCCAATCCTCCACAAAATCACCCCATTCGCTCTCTTCCACTGTTCTAGTCTCCACATTATCCAACTCTGCCTTTAACAGGCACAGTCCACCATTTTGTTTTCTAAACAATACAGGTCGCCATAGCTGATGGGCCGGCTGTCATCACTATCCACATCCTGGAACATGAAAATATAGGAGCAGAAAATACCTCGGGAGTGTAGAATGTGCCTGGCAAGGGGACATCCTGCATATAGAAATTTCCGGGGAAGCGTTGTGATCTCAATATACAGTGGGAATCTATTGGACTTATCGAAATTCAAGTTGTGGGGAGGCGGTGTTGTTAGATTCATAATAAAGAAAATAGAAAAAACATAATGTAAATAAATGAAGCAGTCAGGAAACCATGATGAATAGAGATAAATAAACAAAGGCAGAAAAGGCATACTCTATTCATCAACACTTCTATAAATCATCATGTACATAGATGTACATATATAATACAAAAGACCATAACTGTCATGTAACTGAATAACAGTTAGGTTAACTTAACTATCCAACTAACTTATGATTAGTGTTTTAACATCCCCCCTTAATCATAAGTTCATTCTTGCCTGAAAAACTACCACTACTTGACAATCACATGTGTCAAGCGAATATTCAGAAGGCTAGTTGAAGATGCTCTCTGAACTCCAAAAAGAAAATAGCAGAAGTTGATGTCTTCTACTAAATTGGTGGTTTAAGGTTGACCACAAACTCATCTGGTGGTTTTGGGATGACCACAAACCGAATGTCTAGCAGAGGTTGATTTCTTCTACTAAATGGCATGGTTTTAAGTTGACCATAAACTAACAAGAGCTCAAGGCTCAAAAATATGAAAATGTAACAAGCAGAAATTCATGTCTTCTGCTCAATTGGTGGTTTTAAGCTGACCACAAACCATATAAAAAACAATATCATTTGTTCGCAGGCTCTAAATCAAACTTGGAACCTGACTCAAAATCAAACTTGGAACCTGACTCAACTAGATTTCGGGATGACCACAAACCGAATGTCTAGCAGAAGTTGATTTCTTCTACTAAATGGCATGGTTTTAAGTTGACTGTTGGAGCCGCCCCTGTTTTTTCATCTCACGCAATTTTCAACGTTTGATACTTGAGATTTACGGTTCTTTTTCTTTTTTCTTCCGAAATCATAAGACTCTAAAATCTTGTCGCCTGAACAGCAGTGCTTTTTCACTTTCGAAAAAGGATCCATTTTTCGCAAGAATGTTTTCTTTTTCTTGTTTTATTTCGGATATCGCAAGTCAGACACTTCAATTTTTGGATTCACAAGTCCCGAGTCGCGAAACTGCGAAATCGTTTTTTACTTTTTCTCCCAAGGCATTGACTAGGGTAAAACCCTTAACCCATGATTAGACATCATGGGGACTTCGCGCCTCGGCATTCCTCGAACCAAGTTTTTGTTCTTATAGCTCCGATAGCCGAGAACACGATAACTTTTGTGAAAACCTTGGTCAAGAACTAAAGGTAAAAAACTAACCATGGTTAGTTATGGTTCTCGGCACATCGCCACTTGACACTTTCTTTCATAAAGTTAAAGGGTCCAAAGCCCCGATTCACGAAGTTGCGACATGATTATGGCAAGATTAATTAGTCGGCTGATCTAAGATTTCCTTCTCTTAATTCAAGCCTTAATTATAGCCACATCGCGATATTGCGACTCGGCATATCATTTTCCCAAAATGCTGTCCTCGAATTCTCGAGTCGTGATATAGAGAGTAAATTAATTGTGTAATTTAGGATGCACCAAATCACAATTACCATTGATTACATTGAAATCGGCACTCGCAGTCTCGCGAGTTAAAGGGTCAAAATACGAGAAGGAAGTTCACGATGTAGCGAAAGGCAAGGAAGTTATTTAAGTCGTTAAGATTTGTAATTTTAAATTAAATGAAATACGTCCCGCACTTCAAGGTTGGCACACTTCACGAGGTATCTATTTACTCGCCATAAACTGAGTACCTGTCAAGCCGCCCAATATTCATGACATTAATGAGAAATTAGGGTAAATCCACGAAAGAAATAAGATCATATTTATTCAATAAATTTGGTTTTATTCGCGATTTGACAGACTTAGTTCAAAGGTACATGATTTTCAAATATATACGAGATTTCATTTTATTTTTAAACATTTCTTATTAGCGCATAGAGCTCGCCTTTCCCCGAGGATACTCATTTCCGCATGTATACACAGGTCTATTGCAGAAGAGATAAAAAGCAAGCTTCAGCCATGGCGCCAAGGAGAGCAGCGAAAGCAAATGTCGAGGTTGCAGCACAGGGTCCAGACAACGTCTCAGATACTTCACCTAGGACGGGTGGCTCAGTACCCACCTGGTCGTTTATTTTAGACATTCTGCAATCCGAGGTGGTAAACTATTCAGACTCTGATGACGATAACAATGATATTGTGAAGGACAACCTGAACACTAAGTACAAGACAATTGTTCAGTCGGGAATGCACCTGGTTGCAACCAGACCTCGTTTGCTCCCATACTACGACATGATCCGATGGGCGTTGGATCACATCGACCTGCCTTCCAGAACTATCGTAAATGACCGACAGGCCATGATTGGGACTTTCAGGCCCAAGCATATCCAGTCTATGTATAAGCTCCCAACAACTTCTGAATACACATACAACAAAGAATTTCTGGCGGAATTCAAAAAGAAAGAGTGCAAAGAATATGACAAAACCATGCCAGGCTTGATAAAAGATTGGGTGTCTCGTTCCGTGACATTCAGAGCGAACGACAAAGGTGTGTATTCGATTTCTTCGTTGGAGCCACAGTTTATGTATGTGGCGATGATGACTTGTCAGCTTTTCGGATGGGAGGATACCTCACATTTTTACGTCCAGTGGGTACCTCTCATCTTTCGGGTAGCAGAAGGTTCCTCATTCAATTGGGAAAAAATGCTCTCCGATAGTTTTTTCAACAGGATCACCGAGTACCGGGAGCAAAAAGCAGCCGGAAAACCATCCAGATTCTTCATGTCCATGTATATCATGGATGCAATATGCTCCATGACGCCTTTTCCTTTGATGAATTGGGCTTGGAGTCCAACCCAAGAGAAAACTGTTCATGAGTACCATGACAAGCTGTGGGAAAATAACGCAAATAATTTCATATATGAGATTTTCAATTGGGTGATGGTGCCCTTGCACATCTTCCTTTTTGGTCTTTTTCTGCCCCGCATATCAGATAGCATTGCTGCGAATCTGAGTCATATCGCAGACTGGTATGTGGAAGAAGAATTATCCTATTTGAGAGTATTCAGAGCTACTGTCCCTCCTCTGGCGTTACCACTGTTCATCCTCGACAAGCTGGCTTGTCGCGAGATTGCTCAACAAACAGTGATCAGCGGAGTGAGTAAAGAGCTCAAGGCATCAACAAAGAAGGTATGGCCATTTTTCTCTATTCGGCTAAATTCCTATTCCTTATTAGATTTCGGACATGCTAAGGCTGAGGCTGCAGCCTTGGAAGACTTGAGCCTAGTCTCTATTGAGTACAAAAAGCATGATCCGCAGAGAATTGTAAGCACTCATTTGGGGAATTGTGGATTAAAGAGGTTCAAACAAAAGTGTTCTCCCTCGGATGATGTTTTTTGAGGGGTGAGGTCCTATTCGGAAGTGCAATTTCGAATCAGATCTCTAGCACCCGAAGATAGGGCCTCTGTTTTAAAATTTCAGGAGCATAGGAAAAGATGTCTCCCTGTGGTTCTAGGAGGCTTGGGCCTTTCCAAAGATAAAGAAAAAGAGGTCGAAATCTCTGAGGGGAAAACTTCCAACCCCGAAAAACATCAGGAAGGGGAGGAGGAGAAAAATCCTGAGCAGGAGAAGAATCCTGAAACAGAGAAAAATCCTGAGCAGGAGAAGAATCCTGAAACAGAGAAAAATACTGAGCAGGAGAAGAATTCTGAAACAGAGAAAAATCCCGAGTAGGAGAAGAGTCTCGAGCAAGAGAAAAACCCCGAAACGAAGAAAGAAACTATTGACCCACCCAAAGAATATAGTCCAGAGGCAGAAGTAAGAGACACCAATCCGCCAGAGACTCAAAATCCAGAGACAGGGACAAAGGCCTCTGATCCTCCGAAGGAGCAAGGTTCATTCGACACACCAGGAAAGGTGGCCAAGAAAATCGGGCAAACAATCACTTATGTCACCCCTTTGCAGTCAACGCAGGGAAACATACAGAAAGGATGGATTTTTGGTGAAGAACTGAGACCTATAAGGGCAGAGGAACTCCCTCCTAATGAATTCTTTTTTGACAAAAAGAGGAAAGCTGTAGTGAAGTGAGAATTTTATCAGGAGGGAGAGTCCACTGTTAAAAAATTCAAAGTGATGATCGATGGGATGAATAAAAGGAAAGATGAATTTTCCACCGAGATTGCAGGAACGCTAGGAGCGTATGCGACGACAAATCAATTCTCGGTCGAAATGTTAAAGAAGTAGCTCAAAGAAAAAAATCGCCTGATCAAGATTCTTGAAGCCAAAGTGGCTTCGGCGGCAGAGAGCGCTAAGAGTCAAGCGAGCGGAGAAATAGAGCTAGCTCGATTGGCCGATAAGCAAGAAATCCAAGTCCTCAAAACCAAGCTGGAACAAGCAAATTCACTGATCCGAGATGGTCGGATGCAATCGGGTCAGCAGAGGGATATGATCACGCATCTACAAACTCAGTTAGAAGTCGCAGAAAGCAAGGTGATTGACATCTAGATTGTTAAATCTCGAGAAATCGATATTCGGAGCAGGATCTCCTCTGCTCAACAGAGTCTGCTAAACAAAATAGGAGAGATTCGAGAAGACTGCTTGTTAATACATCGGATCTCTCAGAATCTGATTAACAAAGAGAGAAATGCAGAAGCTGCTCGAATCGCTTTCCAAGAAGCGGTGATCGCCACCAACAATAGGTTTTCAGGGTCTCCCGGGCTCACCATTGCCGAACAAACCAGGGGTAATATCTTGTTAAAAAATTGGTAACATGATATTACTTTAAGCAAGGAGCAGGCTCAAGAAGTGACAAATTTATTAGAAGAGGCCGTCAATAACATAAATGGTGAGCAGCTAGGGATGGAGATTGGAGGTGACACAGAGGCGCTAAGGCAGATAAATATGGATCAGATTTCTCTCGACATAAAAGAAGAAAATGAGAGAAATTCGGCAGAAATCTCTAAGATGGACAGGGTAGACCTGGCTCAAATATACAAACATTTGATTCAACCTAGTGCACAACTTGGTGCCCTTGAACTCGTTGATATACAAATAGATGATAAACTTCCACAGTTGGCCTGAGAGTGCTATTTGGCCGAAGCTCGTTGTCAAGCTGAGCCTTCACAGCTTATGTCCCAGTTTGTGGACAAATGTCTTGCATACACTGAATCCACGCGAGGACAAGCACCTGACACTTCTTGAAGATAGAGCAGGTGAAATGGAGTGATCTTGCTTCCCCCCCAGCTGTCAAGAAAAACCTTCAGAGCTTGTATTTCATTTTTTGGACAAATGTATCATATGCATTAAATCTAAGCAAAAACAAGCACCTGGCACTTTTTTGGAAAATGGATTCGGACAGATGGAGTGATTTCGCTCTTCTGAACCGAGAGGTAAATTTTGTATAAATAGATAACAAAAATAGGAGATAAGGGGATGGAATTTTTGGTGCTGATTGTAATAGAGTTTTCTCATGAAGGAAGTTAATACAAAGCAAATTGAAGATTCCCTATTCTGTCACGACTGTGTTTCAAGTTTGTTTTGTTATGTTTTTTGTTTCTTTTCATTTTTCTCTACATAATTGATGTGTATCACTATAATTTAGTACGACCACTACTATAGTGAAGGAATTTCGTCTTTCGGTAATTGTTTCTTGTCTTTCCTCTGCACCAGCTATCAGTGGGTGTAAGACCAATTTACAGTTACAGAATTTCATGTTTATTTACACCATGTCAATTATGTTCATGTCAATTTCTTCTTCTGTGCATACGTGAGTTTTCTACTGATAGGAATTTTACGTCATTTGCAGCTAGATGTTTTTCTCTCATTCCACATCGTTTGCTAAAATCAATACAGTTACGGGAAAGGGCCTTTAGTTTGTATTCCTATTTTGTTCCTCATGTGAAAACTTCTCTTATCTCGACCGAATTGAAACAGCGTTATAAATCTCTCGTTAAAACATTTCCATACTGGTGTTGTTCCTCAATGACTATACCTACAGCAACTCAACCTAATATTCAACCCGGATTATCCAATCAAACACATATCACTTTAAGTCTTTTCAACACAATCCTTAAAACTGCAAACACCCGAGAGGAATTGGAACATTCATGGGCAGCCATTGAACAAGATATTATTACACAGGAACAGTTGGAAGCTAGACAACGAGAACGTAGAAATCTTCATTAGTTTCCTATACCGAAGGTTAATATAACTCTTTATCAACCTTTCATACTTTTGGATGCCTTGACACTATACTTTAAAGCCTTAAGTACAGACTCGGGAACAACGTCTTTCTGGCGCCGTTGTCAGGGAGCGAAGTTACGAAATCTTTTTCCCTGGGGAAACGACAAACTATTTCGTTGATAGTGTTACTCTTTGATAGTGAACATAGAGTGCACACCGTTTTAAGGCTTGTTTAAATCTTTCACTTGGCGACTCCCCTGAAACACAAACTGGCGTCTAGTAAAAGGCATACCAGACAGAACTCGGATGGCAAGTTGATTACGCCTGTCAATAATCCTGAAAAAATATTAAGAGCGAGAGGATCGTTTGAGACAACTGCTTCCATTAATAAACCCAAAAATCCACTTTTAAAGACTAAGTGCCCTTCAGAACCTCCTACTTCTGGTAGCCCTTTGTCTGATACCAAAGATCCAGAAGCAAAATATTCATAATTTAGGAGTGAGCCACATCAGACTTTCCAATCTATAAACAAGGGTAAAGGCCCCTCGTAAAGATCTTTGTCATTTGACACACCATCCTTTCTTCGGCAGAACTTCCTAGTCTCACCTGATACAAAAAAGAGTGTTACACCCTCATTTCCTACTCCCAAGTCGATGGCAGGCGTTGGAGGAGGAGGTGGAGGACAACCACATGTCCCTCCTCCCAGAGTATTTGTGAAAGTGGCAGTGAGATACGCCCCCCTAGTTTTACCCGTTCCCCTACATGATTTACCTGATAACTACATCAAAAATCTTCCTAAGTTTACTGGGGAGGGAGATCTAACCGCACCCGAGCATATAAATTTTTTTGACCAGTTCGCAGATATCTGTGGTATCGAACATGAATATGTCTATTCGAGGCTACTTGTCCAGACCTTCGAAGGACAGGTCCGAACTTGGTTTCGGAGTCTTCCTACAGCTTCTATTCGAACATATGATGCCTTGGAAGATGCTTTCCTCAGACAATGGGGAGAGCGAAAGGATCACTTGTATTACCTTACCGAGTTTGGGTCACTAAAGAAAAAGAACTTAGAAACTGTTATGGAATTTATTCTGAGATTTAAAAAACTTTATAATAAAATTCCAGTAGTTGTTAAACCTTCTGAACCCTCAGCCAAAGTAACCTTTGCGGGAGCCTTCGAACCTGATTTTGCATTACTTTTGCGAGAAAGAAGAGGAGCCACATTGAATAGGGTGCAAGACGATGTTGTCGAAATAGAATCTAATATGATGGCTTCGGGCAAGTTAAAAGCTAAAGTGGAAACTGACAACCGTGATAACGGATGCTATAGGGAACCAGCAGATCCTTCCAGGTCAAATAGATACACTGACGACAGAGTGGATGATATGGCTCGAATAATTAAAGATCTGTCTAACAAAATCTCTAGGATGGAGTTGGATCAGGCTAAAACTGATTCTTCTAACAAAAGGGACTTCAGGAGGAACCCAAATCCCCAAAATCAACAGAGGCAAATAAAGAATGAAGATCAAAAAATACAAGCTCCACTAAAAAATGAAAATTTTATAGGAGCAAGTGACCTCCAAGATTTCGAAGATTCGGAAGATGAAGTTGCGTTTTTCGGTGATGAGTGTTCGCAACCATTTTTGACCAGGGAGGACTATGAGAAATCTTTAAATATCCCTCAACCACTTGATGAAGAAGAGGAGGGTGATCATACTGACCTCTGCTTATCTCAACCATATCTCAACCAGAAACAGAAATGATAGCGACTGATTTTCAACCCAGATACAATCTGAGATCTAAAAATAAGCCCACCCCAACTGACCAACCTAAAAGAATCCTGCCAAGGGGTCAATCTCATGAACCTCCTTTAGAAGATACATTGTTACCCAGCGATAAAGACAAGGTAGCAAAAACTCAACAGTCTCAGGTGAAAAAGGCTGAGACCCAAACAAAGGAAATGAGACCGAGAGATAAAGTTACAACTTCGACTAAGATCACAAGTGATAAAGAAATCTAGACAAACAAGTTGGAAAGAGAAAGCCTGGAAGTCTTAATTAAAGAAACAGACAAGGCCAATACATCTTACAATTTTGAAAACGAATTAAATAAAATTAAGATACCGATTCCTTTGGTAGAATTAGCAAAAAACCCCACTTATCGGAAGCAAATCGCCAAAGTGATGGGTGTTCATGAACCGGAAAGTCACTCTGACATTATCAACCTAGAAGATGACAGACCTAACATCACCTTTGGTCCTCATTTTGAGGGATTCAAGGACAACGTCTCTCCTTTCTATTNGAAAGTCACTCCGACATTATCAACCTAGAAGATGACAGACCTAACATCACCTTTGGTCCTCATTTTGAGGGATTCAAGGACAACGTCTCTCCTTTCTATATCACCCTGAATATACATGACCAGTTACTGCATAACTGCATGTTAGACTCCGGGGCTTCACATAATGTTATGCCCAAAACTATAATGGAGAGGCTGGGGCTCCAGATCACTAGACCCTATGGAGACCTATACTCATTTGATTCAAGAAAGGTCAAATGTATGGGAATGATAAAAGATCTGGTAGTTACCCTAGCTCAGGTCCCAGTCAAGAGTATCCTGATGAATGTGGTTATTGCAGATATCCCCCCCAAATATGGTATGTTATTATCCAGATCATGGGGAGACAAGTTGGGGGGTTCTCTACAATTGGACATGTCATATTCCACAATCCCAATTTTCGGTGGTCAGTTTACTCGTTTGTACCGAGAAACAAGACTATCATATACTGTCAGTGATCCTCTAAATCCAAATAACTTTCCCATTTATGTTGCAGACCAAGATCTGGGGAATTGCATATTATCATTTGATGATGGTTTAGACGGGTGTCCAGGAGAACTTGATATGAAGTAGGAAGAGCTTAGCCCCTTGACTGAAGAAATATGCAAAAATGGTATCTGGAAAATGTACTTCGATGGCGCTTCATCTGCTGAAGGAGCTGGTGTTAGCATACTTTTGGTAGCACCCGAAGGTAAGTTTACTGTCCCTTTCTCATATCGCTTACAGTGGGACATAGATTACACCAATAACGTATGCGAGTATGAAGCACTAGTCTTAGGTTTAGAGGCTGCAAAGAAGTTAAATATAAAAAACTTGGAGGTTTACGGTGACGCTGAATTGATAGTAAAACAAGTAAACCGACAATACCTAGCCAAGCATCCCAGATTGAGAACATACATAAATTGCGCTTGGGATTTAATGGAGAATTTTTTCTCATCTATAAAAGTCCATTTTATTTATCACTCAGAAAATCTACATGCTGACGCTTTGGCTAAGGCAGCCTCGACCTTTTCCCCTCCCACGAATGTTAAACTGAAATATCATATTGAAATCAGATATAAACCCTCTATACCAGACAATGTCCGACACTGGCAGGTCTTTGAAGATGAYGAACAAATTCAGAAATTTCTTATAGCAATAGGTGAGTTCTYTGAAACCCATCCAGACCAAGAAAACCAAAATGACCCGAGGTGGATTATGCAAGAAGATGAAAATCCTGAAACCTTTCGAGAAAAAATAGCGGATCATCGCATGTTGGTCCTTAAAAATAACCAAATCCCGAAAGGCTTAATTCCTTTGGAAAGACTCTTCGACCAGAACGACATACCGGTGAAGTCCACTTTGCAGCCCCAACCAGAAGAAGTGGAGGATTGCAACATAGGAAATGAAAAAGATTCCAGGATAGTAAAGATATCTAAATTCCTCCCTCCTAAGGTAAAAGACCAGTATAGGGACTTACTCAGATAGTATAAAGATGTTTTCGCCTGGTCCTATGACGAGATTTGAACATATGATACTTCTATAATTGAGCACAAGATACCTCTGAAGCCCGGAGTCAAGCCTTTTAGGCAGAATCTCAGGCAGTTTAACCCCATTTTGTTGCCTGTTATTGAAAAAGAAGTTAAGAAGCTTTTAGACGTGAAAATAATTGTACCTCTAAGATACTCAGACTGGGTAGCAAATTTGGTCCCTGTCAGAAAAAAGAATGGAGAAATCAGACTGTGTGTAGATTTCCAGAACTTGAACAGGTCCTCTCTTAAAGATAATTATCCACTTCATAAAATGGACCACGTCCTAGAAATGGTAGTTGGAGCAAATCAAATGTCTATGATAGATGGGTTTTCTGGGTACAACCAAATCGCCATGAACGAGCAAGACAAAGAAAAAACTGCCTTCACCACACCGTGGGGTACATTCATGTATGATAAAATTCCTTTTGGTTTAATGAATGCAGGGGCTACCTTCCAACGCACCATGGATATCGCTTTCGTTGGAGAAAGAGATAATTTCGTAGTAATCTACCTTGACGATTTGACGGTTTTTTCTAAAACCGATGAAGAACATTTGATCCATTTAAAACAAACTTTCGAAAAATGCCGCAGGTATGGTCTGTCTCTGAACCCAAAAAAATCACATTTCGCTATGCAGGAAGGTAATCTTCTGGGGCATATCGTATTTAAAGATGGGATCAAGATTGATCCTAAGAGGGTTGAAGCGATATAAACTATCAGTATTCCTAGAAACGTTAAAGAAATTCAATCTTTCTTGGGTACAATAAATTTTTTACTAAGGTTTATACCAAATTTCAATGAGATTGTTAAATTGATCACAGGAATGCTGAAGAAAGATAGCAGAGTGAATTGGGCGATTGAGGCTAAAGCATCGTTCGAGCATATTAAAAAATTCATCAGCGAAGCACCTGTGTTAACAAGCCCAGATTACTTGAAAGATTTCCTCATCTTCTCATTCGCTTCTCAACATACTATCGCTGTGGTGTTACTGCAAAAAGATGATGAAGGTTTTGAACGCCCGATTGCATTTTTTAGCAAGAGCCTCAGGGACGCCGAACTAAAATATTATATAATGGAAAAACAAGCGTACACAATGATGAAAGCGCTAAAAGCATTCAGAACTTACGTTCTACATTCAAAAATTATCGCGTACGTACCAACCAGTGCTGTGAAGGATATATTGGTACAGCCTGACAGTGATGGAAAACGAGGGCGTTGGCTCGATAAAATACAAGAATTTGACCTGGAAATCAAGCCTACTAAATTAGTAAAGGGAAAGGGTCTGGCCAAACTCTTGGCTGAGTCGAACCTTATAGCTCTTGACATCAATTGCATATAGGGGG
This sequence comes from Picea mariana, assembly GCA_032191745.1. Classification (NCBI taxonomy): domain Eukaryota; kingdom Viridiplantae; phylum Streptophyta; class Pinopsida; order Pinales; family Pinaceae; genus Picea; species Picea mariana. The sequence goes on along the minus strand of JASDQU010217419.1, from coordinate 5,967 downwards.
AAGACGGAGACACACGTTTGCAAGAGCCAAATGACCGAATTTATCCAAGCGAGGTTGAAGAAAAATTCATATCGTCAAACTGGTATAAAAATATAGTCTTCTATTTGTCAAACCTGAAATGTTCAGATGGACTAACACCAGCCAAATACAGGACCTTAAAAATACACATTGTAAAATATTGCATCTCCAAAAATCAACTATACTGGAAGGATCCACTCGGGTTCTTACTAGTCTATCTGGTCGAGTCGGAAACTCCACGGGTCATAGAAGAATTTCATGAAGGAATCTGTGGAGGACACCATGTGTGGAGAGCCACAGCCTATAAAATCTTGAGGGCCGGATACTATTGGCCGAAACTATTTTCGTACGTCAATGCCAAAGTACGTGCCTGTTACTCATGTCAAATATTCACTGGTAAGCAAAAACTCCCTGCACTACCACTCGTTCCATTCAAAACCGAAGCCCCGTTTCAACAATGGGGATTAGACTTCATAGGGGAAATTAATCCCCATTCCAGTGCCTAGCATAAGTGGATCTTAACTGCCATAGATTATTTTACTAAATGGGTGGAAGCAATTCCAACCAAAAGGGCAACAGACTCAGTATTGATCGACTTCTTGGAAGATAATATCTTATCAAGATTCGGATGTCCCCGAAAGATTGTTACCGACAACGCCCAGGCCTTCAAGTCCATGGCTATGATTGACTTATGCTAGAAGTACAGTATCATTCTCG
>JASDQU010217418.1:27939-39194 GCA_032191745.1 Picea mariana | reverse complement strand
AAGTATGAAACTTCTGTAACACACTACTTCTAATAACAACCAACTGCACAGTGCATACCACTCTCGACTTGAAAATCTTAAGAAACAAAATTCTGCCTGGAGAAACTCCTTCATTAAAAGACAGATTTACTTGTTATTCTTTGTATCTGCACACCTTCTGCACCCATGTTCTGCCCCTTGCAGCTATGTAATTTTGACAATGGCTGTGGCTTCTCCCTTTGTAGGTTGGCTCAAATTTATCCCTGCAGGCTGGCTCCTCTACGAATTACATCGGTCCTTTTGTTTTTGTGGTTGACCTTTGGCCGATTGGATGTGGTCAGCATTTTTTGATTTGTCTATGGTTGGGCTTTTGCAATTTGAATTGGCTTTGCTTGATGTTTCTTGATTTATGTCATCCCTTTTCCTATTGCTGTGACAAGTTTCTTCCCTTTGTGCCTCAACCTGTGCTTGCCTCATTCAGTTCAGTAGTGTCCTGTCCACGTGTCCTTTGCACCTCAATGACTGTATGCATGTTTCTTAGGTCTTCCCTTCCTGTGGCTACTGCTCTGATGTCACTTCCTCGATACCTGATAGTAGATACACAGCCATTATTTTCTTTCTGCAGCTTTTGCATTGAGTGCTCTTCTCTGTAGCCTAACTTTTCCCTAGCACGTCTCCTGCAAGTAACTTGTATGACGCATTTACCTTTGTTATAGGTTCTGAGCTTTGTCCATTCCCTAATTGTGGCTGCTACTTTCCACAAATTCAGTTCTGCCACTGCCTTCAATCTCATGCCTGGTGCAGGTCTTGGTCTGGCCAAATTGTAGCCCTTCTGCTGCATGGTTTGTGGGCTCTGCGCACCAATCAAACTGGCACTTGTATCCTCTTTGTTTGTGCTCTTCTACAATAATCCTATCTTGTGGTCGATGCACATCTCCTCCGAATTTTTGTCCTGAATTATGTCACTGTGTTGGCTGTTGTGTGTGCCACACGATTTCTTACAGTTACGTGAATAATCTCTCCTTGATCCGGTCATGCTTACTTCGTTGTTCAGAAATATTTTTGTATATTTTTTAAGTTTTTTTTTTAACCAGAGCAGAAGATTATATTAATTGAAAGAGTTGGCTGAGCCAAGGCTAGCAGCCATTACATTCCCCTTGTTATACGACTTCATCAGAACTAGACCTATTTCTATACTTACATCCGAAAACAAAAAGCATTCCTTCAAGGAAGAGTTCCAAGTATTTCTGCTTGTAGCCTGCCTAACAAACTGACCCAAAAGACAGATAATTTTAGAAAACATGCATACTGTTTCAGATGTGTACACTACCTTGTTCTTCTTGCCCCTCGCCAGAGTGAGGAGGACTTGCACCTTCAATCTCTATAGGAACTTGATTGAAACAGTCAGTGCCGTGATTGTTGGAGGCAAAGGACAGAGAGTCCATGTGCTGTGAGAGGACCAAAGAGCGAAGCCTTTTGCATTTGGTTTCCAATAAGTCAATTTTATGTTTCTGAGGAGAAGAAGATTCATTAAATTAGCATTCTGAGATATGTTGGCATGTTGCAGTTCTGTAACCTTGGAGGAAACAATCCGTAAGGAACTACTGTTGTCTTGATTAATATCTTCATGCTGGCAGAGAATCCGTTTTATTTCCTTGATATCCTAGTTCGCCATGGCCTTTCGGGCTTCCCCTATTGAATGGGAACCATTTAGAGGCACTCCAAAAAAGTATAGAGTGACTTTAGACAACAAGGCTAAAATAGGAGGCGCCATAGAGAGAAGCTTAGAGTCAAACAGCTAGTAAAGAAAGGGCTCACAAAGTGACTCAATTTCACTGCACTAGAGCGTAGAATTGACAGGGACACACAAGTATAAACCAATAGAGCAAAGAATGGAGACCAGAGCAAGCTTGGTCCTATCCCTGTCGTAGAGAATAAACACCAACATTGCAAGCCGGTGACATCCCTTCACCACTGTCCTCAGGCACTGCTCGCCATAACACTTACCGTGCCCCCTTCAAAAAACCAATAGCCCCACCAGGAGAGCAGCATGAATGCAACAAGAGTCCAGACCAATTCAGGCTACAAAGAGAGTGTCCTGGGGTATAGCACCAGTCCATAAATGTCCCATATTTCTCGAGGGGAGTCGTCATGTCACATTTAGTTTCGCAAGTGAGAACTGCCAGGCCATGTGTGAGTGTTAGACGAGCCCTCTCATGGTGTCCTGCCTAAGCCTCATCCAAGTGTTATACATGATGACTGCAAAACAGGTTAGTAACAATAAATGTCCACTAATGAACAATCTAAGAAAATAAAAGAATTCTGAGATTTAAGGATGAGGCAAACTTTTCCCAATTGTTTGCCTTGTCGTTCAAATCCCTTTTGATGTGGTAAAAGGAAACTTGATCGAATTGAGCTAGAGCTTGTTGGATTCAGAAGACGATGGACCTCAGCTTGCTTCCTCCTGGATCCAAATGACCAATCACTGCTTTAATAATCAACAATGAATCTCCGAAAACCAACAAGGACTCGAGACTGTGTTCTTTGGCAATGGAGAGCCTACACCACAACGCATAAGCCTCAACAAGATTATTTGACGCATTCCCAAGCCCTCAGGGGTAGTGAACAAACTTATTCCTTCTGGGATCATGAAGACTCCCCCCTGCACTTGCCACCCTTGGAATTTTTTTAAAGTTTTACTATAGGAACTTTATTAATATTAAATTCTTCAGCAAAAAGATAGACTTTTGTCTCGTTTGGCTTACCCTTGCCTATTTTTCTAGTGTCGGCTTGTGTGTGAGAGATGCCTTGTCTTATCTTTGGTCATTGCAGTCCCTAGGCCCTTCACCTGTGTCCCCCCCAACTCCTTATTGTAGCTTTCATACAATATCAGAAATGCAAGACATGAAATCCACAATACAAGAGAGAGAAAGATAAACTTGCTTTGTCCTTCAATATGACAGATGTCAATGCATACACGGGAAACAATGTCCAGTACCAAAATCTTGTATATCTACTTTATCAATTAAACATGACCTAGCCTATTAATGACTTAACATTAATTATGATATGTGACTTAAATATGTCAAATCAATTTATAAATACACACCACAATATAAGAGAGAGATAAACTATAATCTTCTTTGATATGATGGATGTTGATAAATATGTAGAAATTTCAAAATACGGGAATTCAAAAATTTCATCTCTTTGCTAGAGGTTTCTTGGGTCTTAACCTTGTGAATTTTTGGATTTAGGAATGCTAGAAAATATGATTAAACAGCAGCAAAAGTGGACAATATTTCACCTCTTAACATTCCCAATCAACAAGGCAATCCAAGAGCAAAGATTTGAAATGTGTGTGAACACGTTTCAGCCCTTTATTTCAATCTTATCATGCATAAACCAGATATGAAAATCACTTTATGACAACAGAAATTACAGCAGAAGTCTTCCTTATCTTCTTCAAGATTAATGTTAAAACCCTTAAGAATTTCAACCTTAACTTATGTGAAATGAGGAAGACATACAAGTCCTGGAAATTACCAAACCATGAAGAAATAGATAGCTGAAAATCAAATCTACATTAAGACAGTTTTGGAAAGCTGAAAATTTTATATATATGTATAACGATGAAGTTCATGTACATATCATAGCCTCATCCMAAGGCTAGTACAATCYTTTAGCTCTCCAAAACCCTAGCTAGGGAACACCAAGAAAACCCAAACTCCATCAAAGATACTCCACAAGTTAGCATCAACACTAGCAAACTTGCTTGGCAAGACATCTCCTCTTCTTCATTTCAACRAGTACAACCTAGGGTTTAATCASAAAACTCTTCCCACAATGTCTYRAAGTGATGAGACCCTAACCCTAGTATTCRAGATGCTYCAAAGATTGCAAGAATCCCTAGTGCATTGATGACAAGAGAGATAAAGTACAAGGATGAAGTACCCAGAGAGAGAGAGAGAGAGAGAGAGAGAGAAGTGCGCCTTTCTCCTCACATCTATAACACAAGATGTTGAAGTGATAATGAGATTAGAATGATCATCATCTCCAACATCTAACTCACAAGAAAAAAACTAAGCATCTCACAAAAGCAAGCTCTTGACAAAGATTTCCTCTTTCCCTTACATTATTGATTTTACCTGAACCTAGCACCTGACAATTATTCCCAATAAATTCACTTTATTAAACAACTGCATAGCTAGGTTATCAACGGAAATTTAGCGGAAGCATTAAAAATAGAAACCATTCACATTGTACAAGATATTCGGGTAAACACCCTTGGAAAAACCTTTGCGGGAAAACCAGATCTTCTTTTATTAATCTTGGGCTCCCTTCCTGGGATAATGGCCCTTCAGAGGATTACAATGCAGTGATAGCCTAGCCCATCTGGCTGTTGTATCCCTCGCTGCCCCTTTGCACCTTTCCTCATCCCTATCCACTCACACTTGGATGGATTCTCTTCACCCACTCAATGAGATCTCCTCACTTTCTCTCAGCGTGTCTCATCCTCTCAACTAGGTTGCCTTTTATTACATTGAGATTTGACCAAATCAGTCACTAACCCTATATCACCAAAGTGATCAAAGGCTGAGATCTAATCTCACCTTCACTTTAGATTTAACGACTAAGACTTAATCAAATTCTCACTTAAGTTACTAATGCCAAATACATATGCATCTAACTTAATTAATTAAAAGTTCATTCATTTTAATAATTAACATATAAAGTGAACTTCCTAAGGTTTTCTGAGAGGATACACGGATGACTTCCACATGCTAGACACCGAGCCTTTGTGGAAGTACCTTTCCGATGCTAATACATCAACATACATAACTTCTAATAGGGTTTCCTCCTTAACCCCAATGACTGATTCCAAGAAACAAGTACAAAGAGAAGAGTACAATGATGATTATGTAAAATGACACTCTCTTTCCTGTATACATATGAGAGGTAAGGGAGGCCTGTAGAGTTTCTGAGATACCTGCACAAAAGATCTAGTTAACAATGAAACATACACAACGTGCAAATGGTGTGAAGAGAAGACCAAAAATGGAGGAAAGAATGAAAGAATTTCTATTAATGTATTTCACACTTAAAGAGTAAATAATTCACAATTGATATAGGCTACATGAGTAACTAATGTGCCATAGTAGTGATTTAGAGAGATCTAGACACTCACTAATAGACATTGGAATGATCTGCCACCTAGTCGAAGTTAACTGATCCATGCAATCATCAATTAATTGAGTCACACGTGTGGAAGTGAGAAAAACACATGCAACTACTGGTGATAAAATCGAGGTTGCCATGCATGAGTGACTTCCACTAGTCTAACTAAGTGTAACTGACTCTGAATTGAAGAGGAGCGCCCTATTTTGTAGGGGAATATTCTCTAGAGAATATTTTCTTCCTTAGATGAGAATATTCTCATCTAAGGAAGCGTTCTCAACATTGGACTATCAAACTTATGAAAATAATTCTAGGTGAGTGTGTAATATCTCCAACATCCCCCTTGAACGCTACTAGGGTGTACATGATGAATGGGTCTCGACAACAGAGGCCATGTTAGGTACCCATTGTACAATGCATCTAAGAATGAAACACTGAAAATCGAGGAAAGAGGGAAAACCTCATGGGAAAACCCCCCTCTCAAAGTACAATGCATCAAAAGATAAAAAAAAAGGGCAGTTGCTAAGCAAATGTGCCCTTCACTCCAAGGAGACCTTGTAAATGTGCAAGTTTAAGCTCGATGAAGATTTTGTTGAAGAGGTAGATGTTTGTACGGATCTGATGAAGTAGACGCACTAGTGCTATGTCCACATACATCCACTTTATATTATTGTAATGAAGAAGATCCAAATCCCATACCATGTGAAGTTTGGATGAAACTTTGTAAATTGTGCGGTCGTTTTTCGGAAAAATGCTGATTTTAAAATGTCATAACTTCACTTCCTGGACTTCGTTTCAGACGATTGCTTTTATGAAATTGGATATTTTTTCGAGAGGAATTCAAATATCCAATTTGTTTTTGCAAATTTTGCTCAAAAAATGTCAGAATTGAATCTGATGTGTGCGGCTCCCTTTTTGGATCTTGAGATGCATGCATGGGAGTCTTTGCATGTGGCTCCTGGGATGCATGAATGGTGCATGAAAAAGTGTTTGCATGTGGCTCCTGATATGCATGGATGATATCTTCCATATGCGATTCAGAAAACAGATCTAAAATGGAGTAGACATCATATTCAATGAATGGAACAAAATGTTGTGCAAATACTTGTTTAGAAGGTTCTTCAAATTGAGAGGATTGATCTTCTAGTGGCTTTTTTACTGGCTCTATCTTGTTAACCTTTTGCATGCAATATTCCTTATTCCCTAATAGAACCTCCAATTTTGTCCATAATTTGTCTGGAGTTGAGTCTTGTGATTCATCATCTACTTGACAATAAATTTAAGGAGAAACAAACATGCAGATACATCCTATGGCCATATCTTATCTATTGAGAAAGTCATTTTTCTCATTGGCAGAATCAAGCTTTACTTTCATTGCCATGGTTATTTGGTATAAGCCTCTAATTCTAAGAAGAAGTAGAATATTTGACTTTCACTCCAAATAGTTATGAGGCATGATAAGTATTACCGAAGAATAATCCATCTTTCTTGTTGCTTCGTTCAGTCTTCGGTACCTGCAAAAGAGCGCTGGTGACGATCCTTGCTTGCATCTTGTGGGCTCTGATACCATGTAGAGTTTTCAAGATACCTGCACAAAAGATCTAGCTAACAATGAAACATACACAACTTGCAAATGTGTGAAGAGAAGACAAAAAATGGAGGAAAGAATGAAAGGATTTCTACTAACTATATTCCACACTCAAAAAGTGAATAATTTACAATAGATATAGGCTACATGAGTAATTAATGTGCCATAGTGATATAGAGAGATTTAGACACTCACTGATAGACACTAGAGTGAACTGCCACCTAGTCCTAGTTAACTGATCCATGCAATCATTAGTTAACTGAGTCACATGTGTGAAAGTGAGAGAAACACATGCAATTGCTAGTGATAAAACTGAGGTTTCCATGCATGAGTGACTTCCACTAGTCTAACTAAGTGTATCTAACTCTTAATTGAAGAGGAGTGCTCTACTTTGTAGGGCAATATTCTCTAGAGAGAGTATTCTCATCTAAGGAAGCATTCTCAACATTGGACTATCAAATTTAGGAAAATAATTCTAGGTGAGTGTGTAATATCTCCAACAAGGCCAACAAAACATATGGTGGCCTAAACCGTTACAATCAAACTACAAACCCACATTTAGGCTAATACATGTGAAGCACTACACTCGAAGGGTACACATGTCAAGCTCCAAGGTGATGTCATACACAAACAAGACTCCAATGCAAGGCACTCCATGAGATGTGTGCAACGCTCCTTCTCCAATCCTCCAAGGATTGATACGCTCCTATTAAGCTATATGCTTCACTGGGTTCACTCCCCCTCCATGAACATTGTGGCAATTCAGGTGCCCCCAAGTCAACTGCATGCTCCATGCAAGCATCCAAGCTAGCCCATGCTGTCTAGGGCTCAATGTCCTCATTTAGAATGCCAAATGCCCCTCCTCCAGTGTAGGGTGTTCTCTCAGGGAAGCAACCAATCGACATGTGGCCAACATGAAGAATGTCCTAAGATGTCTAAAGATCTCCAATGCTCAAAGGAAGAATGTCATGCAAGCATCCAACTAAGGTCAAGGAATCACTGAGCAAGCCATCTCCAATGTGCAAATTTGTCATGGATCATCCAGGGACTAATCATAGACCATGTACTCGATATCTCAGGAAGCACACCCAAAACATGGTGTAAACACTTTCAGAGTAACCTGAAAAGCTAACAACATACAGGGAAACAATGCCTCATACCAAAAATTTTTACAACCACTTTATTAAGTAAACATGACCGAACCTATTAATGCCTTTAACAAAAATGCTAAGACTTGACTTAACTACCTCAAAGACTTGACTTAACTACCTCAAGTCAGTTTATTACAATATGACATTAAAAGGTAATTTCTAGTACTAGAGTATATGACCGTTATAATAGAATCACTCGTAACAACAATAATTCAATTATTTGCATTTTACCGAAGCAATGCTGATAGTGCAAATTTTAAATATTTACAAAATGTTTAGATGTTATACGGGGCCTTAGAACCAGTGTTACGAACATCGTGATATTATCGCGATGTTGGTGATAATATCGCCAAAATGGGTCGTGGCGATAATATTGCCGAAAATATCGCGCTATTTACCACTGTCGATAATTTCATGCTATTTACTAAAATAGTGTGATATTATCACGCTATGATCCAAAATGTCTCAGGCACATGGACAAGGCCAGAAATAAAGCCGATTTTGACTTTTGTTTCTCTCATTTTGCAAGTGAAGTGTGGGGTTTGGAGAGCAAAGGAGAAAGAGGCAAGTTTGCCTTCAACTAAAGACGAGGAGGAATGATATTTTGAGCACCATAACCTATTCATTGTGAAGTTGGGATTGATTTCTCTCAAGCAAGGGCGCATTTGCAGGTATGGGCAGAGTCAGCCACCATCTTCACGTACTCCAACAGAGGGAGTTCTACTTGGCAGTAACACAAGTAGAGGACACTAGAGTCTAGCTCTTGCGTATTCTATAGGACGTCAGAGTCCATTGCTAGCCCCAGGGGCTTCTTCCTCTAGAGGAAAAGATATCACCTTTTCCCGTAAAAGGGGCAGAGTGAATCATTAGACTTTATTTGATTTCATTGTAGTTGACTCATGATGATGAGATACATTTGTCACTTATTATATTTTTTGATGATATTTTGAGGCTTTAGACTCAAGACATGATTCAATGTTGATCTGTAGACTGATGTATTCGAGTTTACTAGACATCTTATATATCAGTTCTCTTTTCATATTTATGTGGAAATGCATTTATTTGATGTTGTTGATGCGTTAGATATTTAAAAAATTGAAAAAAATGAATATTTTTGTATTTTTTTCGTTCTTACGACATTTTCCGATATTTTCCCCGATGTTGCTGATATTTTTCGTTTTCGGACCCTCTGCGATATTTTTCCGCTGCTGATGTTGGTAACACTGCCTAGAACACTGGAGTATCTAGAGATTATTGGTACAGCTTACACTCTGTGGTTCATTGGGTTTTGTAACTTTTGTTTTGGTGATCTTTTGATTATTAAGTACTGATCTGGGTTCATTGGAGGACAAATTTATATGATAACACATTTAACGTTTAATCATTTAAATTGTCAGTTTTCATTCCAGTCAAAGCTTAATCGCATAAACTAGAGTCTTTTCTGGAGGTTCTTCTATTTCTTCAGTATGAATGTGATCACTGGTTCAAGATAAAAGTTTAAAACATATTGGTGAGGTTTTTAGATGTCTGGAAGCTTCATTGGTTATCAACTTATCATAGTTCAGAAAATGGACTTCTCTGATATGATTGCATGCTGTTACTGGAATGATAGCTGAATCTAACTACACCACAAAAATTTTGATTGTACATATTTATTATGCTAGGTTGACAGGGAGGAAGTGCGTTTGCGAAGGACTATTGGTTTGAAAAAAGACGAGTACTTTTTGGATAAGAAACATATCACGTAGGGTGAAGGCTTTTCCTTTCTGGGCGCATTTCAGTGTATTTTGTAAAAATTTGCATCCAATTTACTTCTTGTGATACTCAACTAAGAAAATTATCAAAAACAATCTGCAGGAAAACAGAGGTTATGAATCTGTTAGAAAGTGCTGGGTTTTCTCGTTCAAATCCATACTATGTTGTGCAACAGGGAAAGGTATATTTTTGAGCTTTGCTGCAGGTACCACTTTGTTTAGCTTAGACATATTTGCTTTTGATGGCTGACTCCTTCCCTGACTTATTTATACAGATAGCTTCCTTAACATTAATGAAGGACTCAGAACGATTGGATTTGCTCAAGGAAATAGGGGGCACCCGTGTATATGAGGAACGACGCAAGGAAAGTTTAAAAATTATGCAGGAAACTGGTGTGTAACTTGTTTGGAGTTTTTCATTTGCATTAAAATAATTGAATGAGAAGGTTTGGCTTCTCATTTGTTTTGTTTATGTATCCCTGTTTTTCTTAGAAAACAAGAGGAAACAAATTATTGAAGTTGTTCAGTACATTGAGGAAAGATTAAAGGAACTTGATGAAGAGAAGGAGGAACTGAAAAAATACCAGCAACTGGACAAGCAACGTAGGTCACTGGAGTATACTATTTTTGAAAAGGAATTGCAGGATGCAAAGACGAAACTAGAGGAGGTTGGTTGGGCTTCATTTACATGTATACAATTACTTGCTGTAATTGAAATTGTAATTTCAAACATATCAGCTTTTTCACCAATGGATAATGCTTTATGAAACTTCTGTTGAATTTCTTTGATTGAAATGGTGACTTCCCTTTTCATTATGGTCCAGACTCCAGGGTGCCACTCTGGTCTCTAGGGATATTTTCCTATTTCCCTGCAACACATGGATTTATATGTTTGCGTGCCTCCATATATAATCCAATCTCTATTGGTTGTATCTGAGTTCTAACTGGTCAAATATGTTTGGATCTTTTTAATTTTCCTTCATAGCACTGTCCTTACATGAAGATTATTATGCTTTTCTTGTTAGCATTGTTAGCTTTATTAGTTACGTGTTTAGTTGATAATCTTGAGGTTGGATTCTCTGACTGCAGCATTTATTGAGGTGTTGCTTTTACACTCTTGCATTGTACTTTATGTCACTGGATATACCTTTTAGTCCTGTTGACCTACTATTGTGGTCATTTGTCTGGCATTAATAAAATTATCCTATCTTATCTTATTTCATCTCATCTTGACTAGCAACATATGGTGCAGTATGATCTCCTTATCTTTTTTGTTCGCAGAATTTAACTTGTTAACACTTCATCCATTTTGTGGTTAATGTGGAATAGTGGATGATAAACATGTAAAAACTTTTTGACGTCTTAGGTGGGTCCAAATTGTCACGTTTTTTCCATCTATCTAATTGCTTTTACCTGAAAAATAATGTAACATACCCAATACCCTCTGTGCTCTCTTGAGGATATGAGATACCTCTATAAACCACCAAGTTCACACCAACTTCTGGCTCTAATACCACAACGTAATGTACACAATTGCATAATTAAGCTGTAACCTGCATTCTTACATGTAATTCATGGACAATTACAGAATAACATTGCCCATGA
>JASDQU010217418.1:0-13871 GCA_032191745.1 Picea mariana | reverse complement strand
CCATTGATTTTCTCTTCAAAATCTCTGACATCCAGCTCAACTTTTGCGTGTCTTTTCATTGCTTCAGTTTTCCGCTTCTCTGCAGCATCCTTTTCCTTCACCATGGCTTGAGATTCCTTGCTTAAATTTTTCAGATCTTTTTCCAATGTCTTAAAACGCTCATGTGCCTCAAGAACACTATTATACATGCTCGTTGATTTTTCAGATACTTTAGTTCGAGCTTCTTCAATCTGCAAAGAACAAAACCAGAATTTTATGGCAAGTATAAGGGACCATTTATACATTGATGTTTCCTGGAAGAGCAGAAAAAAATAGTTGCATTGAAAGGAATCTTAATATAACAGTGCAATCTCTACTGACAGTTCCTTTTACATTGACCAAGTCAGCAAACTACGACAGCAGGGTTGAATTGTTCCTTAGTTCCTACTTACAGCTGTACGTTTAGCAGTAATAAGATTCCAAGCACTGGACACCTATAGTGGACCTTTCCTAGTACCAGCATGACAATATGAATAGCAATAACAACAATGTATAATGAAGAACCTCATGGAATGTTGACACAAACTGCCAGTTTGTAGAGTAAAAATACATGTAGATTACAGAATGATTTAACTGAAATCCAAAATGTCAGGCAAATATGTCATAGTAAACCCTGATGAGGCCATCATAAAGAAATCAGAAAATACATCACAATATAGAGGGACTCTCTAGCATGTATCAATGTGCCATGAATTATAAACAGGATCTCTGTTGAATAATTAATAACATATATCGAAGAATGTGTGATATTTTTACAAGGGGGCCCAAATTATGTATAAATAAACATGTGAAGACCACACAATGAGAAGACGTGCCTTTTTGGAGTAGGTCATCATTATCTTGATTCCTAATGATAATTCTATTTATTGAGGAATTAGAATTTATTATATTTTAATGTTCATAACATGTCCTACCCCTTTTAATCTGCTTTGTCCTCAAAGCATTCTCAAAAGGAGACGATACAGAGGACTTCATCTTCTTGGAACGTCTTCCTTGGCACTTCCTTATTTGGTTGTGGAGGGTCGTCCTGGTTCTTGATTTGGTTTTGAATGTTAACAAGGCCTACTTGTAGTGTGAGCATAATATTTTCAAGTTCTTTTTGGTTACATGACATTGCTGTATGTGTGTTGGCATTTCCTTGTGATTCTCCCTCTCTACAGAGGGCGAAGAACCATCTTTGTGGGATGGAGTTTCAAAACCATATAATTCATAATTATTTCCTTGCCTATTAAATTTCACGAATTGTTCTTGGAGGTTTACGATGTAAGTACCTAACTAGACCAACCATTACGCCCCTAATACCATATCCATCCCACCAACTAGTAGAGCATGGAATCCTGTTTGCTATTACAAAATTTGTATTTGTACAGAAGCTTTATGGCATCTTCCTACTCCTTCGATTTCCTGTCCATCTGAGATTGTAACAGTGATATCTTTGATAGGGTATACAAAAAGGTTTAACTTTTTGGCAATATTGATGATATTTCTATTTTTTATAATTCCTTTGAGTTTTAAGATTCTAGGTTGCAATCTTCATATCATTGCCACAAGCAAGATCCTTCATCTGTATTTTCCTCTCCTGGGTTTTATCAGCGTTACTTAGATGAGATAGAGTATATTTAACTGTAGGTGCATGTGCATCTTCTCATCATAATATAACTTCCTTCTTTTTTTTCCTCGCATAAAAAAAATAAGTAATTTTATTTCAAAAACAAAAATTACAATCTTCAGAATGCTAGTACAGAATTTCATTCTTCACCAAAATACATCTCAGATATGTCTCCTAAAAACACCAGCTAAATACCCCACCAGAAAACCTCCTGTTACATATCATAAACAGCAAATTGACCTTTATAGTTCTTCTGAACCAAGTTCAGGAATAGACAAGCTAAACAATGTATCTTAATTGAACATACAGTTCAACAAAATAAAGGTACAATCTCATAAACTTTAGGCCTGTATATGTACTTTCCCTCTGATTAAAAACCAAAGAAGAACAGTTCCAGAGCAGCAACTGCAGGTAAAGGACTTAATCATGAAAGGGAGGATGATAGTAACCAAATCTTTGACCCTGCATTTCTTCTTGAATGTAGTACTGTCCACGAGCCAGCTGGATCCCTTACTTTGAAAGACCATCTGCCAAAGAATTTCTTTCTCTGTAAACATGAAAGATGGAGAAATCAGTGAAAGCACTACTAAAACAACAAACCTCATCCCACAGTGGAGCCAGAAGATAATTTAAGCAATTCTGTTCCCCTCCACCCAACTGACCACATTCAGAGAATCACCAAATACTTGCAACTTTGTAACTCCTCTTTCACATGCCAGCATAAGCTTCAATTTCAAAGCCATAAGTTCAACAACATCGTTCATACCCCATCCCAGACCAGCTTTGAACTTCCAATGAGCGTCTTTAAGGTACAGGATTCCCCCAGCTCCACGCAACTGGGGATTACCTTGAGCTGCTCCATCAAAGTAAGCCGAAGCCCCAGTTTTGTCTACCACTTCCTCCTCAACCTGCCTTGGTGTTTTAACCTCGTCTACCTGACGAAAACTCTTTTGATTACTAAATCCCAGTGAGACAACCTGAAAAGGGGCAATATGCCTTTCATCAAACAGGCTAGCATTCCTACCCAGCCAAATTCCCCAAGCAATAATTGGAGGCAAGGCTCTAAAGTTTTTTGCTACCTGATTGATGCACCAATTCCTTAAGGCTTCTTCCATAGTGATTCCTGACCAAACATTTTTAATCCCGTCACACTTTCAACTTCTTTCCTGACCTGTAAAGAGTAAGCACAAGTCAGCAAAATATGACTTACTGATTCCTCGCTGCACTTGCATAGAGGACACCTACCGGGGCCTGACTGACTCTTTTCAGCAAATTATTCCTAGTCAAAAACTTGTTTGATAGAGCTAACCACATGAAGATGCGAAATTTGGAAGGGATTTTGAATTTCCATATACTTTTCCACCATAAGAAAGAGTTTCTTGGTATGTCATTCAAACTTAAGACCTCATAGCCTGCTTTTGTGGTATACCCTGCTGTAGGGGTCTTTGCCCAGATAAGATTATCCTCGTCTGAAATTCCTACATGACTAGACTTTAAGCTTGCCACAAAATCCTCCCACAACATAGCATCATTTCCTCTGAAGTCTAATCTTTCAGCTGAGAGCCATTCCTGACTCCAAATAAAATTAAGACCAGCATCTGCTATCTGTCCTAGTTTACAGAAACCTCTGCCTCTGGAAGATTTGATAACCAGGTAGCCTGAAATATAAGCTACAACCTACCCAGGGATCTTCTCCTAATCTTACTCTTTGACCATTTCCAACCTTCCATTAAATCCCTTCTCCAACTAGAGAGAAAGCCAACACAGTTCCTTTCCAAATCACAGACACATTTGTGGACAGTTTTCACAGGCTTCCTGACCCGGTCATCAATTGTGTCAGGAAAAATGTACTTTTGATAGACAACCTGACATCAAAGACATTTGTGTTGAATAAGTCTCCACACATTTTTTGTTGCCAAAGCCTTAGAGAAAAGAAAGATGTTTTTCAAGCCCCATCCACCCAGCACTTTGGGAACAGTCAGTCTTTTCCACTTTACTAGTGGAATGCCCCTCTTCTCCCTATGTCCTGACCAAAGGAACCTGAACCAAATCCTTCTCAGCATATCTAGAATCCCTTTTAGAATCCAAGTGAAGGACATCCGACATACTAGTATTGCCTCCAGAACAACCTTAACCAAAACCAATCTCCCACCCCTAGAAAACCGCTGATGACACCAAACATGTCCTCGAGTTCGAGCCAGTTGTTACCCCTCAGTTTCACTTCAGAGTACCTCATTTTCTTAGTCAGATTTGTTCCAGCATATGAGCCGATCTCATGCATATCTTGAGATGATGTCAAAGCCTAGGGTTCCATGATCAGCTGTGCCATCACGATAATTTGTATTATGTATCATGATTAGCCAAAAGTGTGACCATTGTATCTTATGTATTGTACTAGACCATGCTTAGTGATCTATGTAAAGTGTTTTTTTCATCCAAGTGGTTTCTCTAGACCCTTCTGGTTTGCCATCGCCCATCCTCTTAGTCCCCATTTCAAGATAGTCCCTGCCCTTATGGCTCGTACTAACCATCTCATGGGGATCATTTATGGCTAAGGTGGGTGTGCAGGGGTCTTGAAGTGGATGTATTAGGACACATGACTTAGGGAACACCTAGCTTTTTTCACTTTACCCTTATGTAAAAGTGTTGCTAATGTATTGTAAAGATTGTCATACCTAGAAAGCACACTTATTTTATGCCTAAGCATGGATCTACCCATGTATTTGTCACACTTTGGCCTAAGTGATGGTTTACCTAGCACTTTTAGGAACTATGACATGTATTTAGCACTTGAGATCATGTAAAACCACCTCAAGGGGGTTTTCTACATATTTTTATGTTGTGCAACCTGGGAGAGCTATTCTTGAGCCCTAAGCATTCTTGAGCTATTCTTCATGCATATGGACCAGTCGTGCCATGCCACATTTAATTTTGTAGAGAGCTCAACCATATCATCACTTTTGAGGCACATAACTTTCTTCTAGAGAAGCCATCCACCTTGGAGGTTGCAGTGCTTGACCATTTGAGTGTCTACTTGGCACGTGTGGACAAGTTTGACCTTCCTAGACTTTTAGGAGGTTGTTGGCATGGTTTTGGAAGGAAGTTACACCTTGGAGACCTCACATGCGACCGTTTGGAGCTATTTTTGGTGAGTCATCCCACCTTGGAGCTTCCCACATGCCACATGTGTGGCCCTTTACTCCTTCCTTCACAGTCATTGGCTCATTTTGTGGATCGATCTTCCTTGGAGGAGACTTTTGAGGTGGCTATCATTCTTAAAGGAGGGACATTGGAATCCCTTGACCCTTCTCTTGATATTTTTGGATGAGACTCCCTCTCTCTTAGGAGAATATCGTAAATGCGGCACAACTACTTTGATATTTTATACCTCGTCCTCATAATTAGTTGGAGGATAAGTTTATTTTATGATCTCCTAGGCTATATCTAAGGAGAGAAAAACATTATTGTAATGAGAGGGTTCTTGAACCCTCCTCTATAAAAGAGGCCCCCCTCACACTATTATTTGTTGTTGATTGGCTATTGAGAATACAATTTGTTGAATATCTTCCTTTTGAGGCGATTTGGTGTCAATGCAAGCTCTTCTCCCTTGGTTTCTATTTTATGTTCAAGATTGGATGTGGATGTCAAGTCTCCTAAAAAAGCTAGCAAATCGATCAATTTGAAGAGTAAACTCTATCACTTGGAAAGAAATTATTTGTGAGGTAACTCCTCCCCTATTTTTCTTTGTTAGTTTGGTAAGTGCTTATTAATTCCTTATTTTGTCTATCCTCTAGGAACCCTAACAAGGGTATTGATTTCAATTACTAAACTATAGTTGATATTGCTAGTGAAGGTGAACCTTCTAAGACCCTTTCTTTGAAGGGTCTTGGTCTCTATTTTCCATCTTGATTAGATACGAGATTATTGAGTCTTTGGCCCTAGTCTCCTTACTCTAATTCATTAAAGAAAACAGACCATTTAGAAGAAGTGTTTCTTCTTGACCCCATAAACCCTTGGATTACGGACTTACTTGTCTTCTCCCATCAATCCCTAAAATATATAAAAACCCAAAATCTTTTACTTTTTTATTAGAACTCTAAAGGAAAATATTCAAAATATTTAGCTTAGATTTCTTTTTCAAGTCTAGTGTTTAAATTTCAAAGCATATTCAAATCCTAGACTTCTATTAATTAGGGTTTGATTTTAAAGTTGTTATCTCAAAACCCTATGTGCAAATTTTGCCCTGGAATTGCTTATTTCAAGTGTATTTTTCATTCTTTGGGCTATTTATAATCTTTAAGTAAATCAAACCCGAAAGACCTTGACAGCGTCATCGTCAAACCTCTCTCTCTCTCTCTCTCTCTCTCTCTCTCTCTCTCTCTACAGACTTTTGAGTTGGACATACTCACTTATATTTTGAATCACCGTACTTTTGTCACGGTTATATACATTTTGAGGCTGTGTTATTTTAGGTTTCTTTCTTTATGTTATTTTCGGCATTATCTCGGATCTGCGCTTGCACTCCCACATTGTACTCAAACATGTTGTAGCCTTCAATCCCATTGACCTACTTTTGTGATCATTCATTGGACATTAATAAAATTATCTTATCTTATCTTATAGGCTCGAGTCTAGTTTCATTTCATTCATAGAATATCTTACATAGACTTCATAAATATTTCACAAGTTACAAGTGAGCTTTCAAAGTTTTATTTCAAGTTTCTAGTTGTGAAATCCTCCTAAGTTATCATTTGTTTGCTTATCTTTACTTAAGAAAATATTTAGTGCATGCAAATAAATCCAAGATAGCACTCATAAAACACTAAGTTGGATTTACCTTTGATTCAAGTCCTTTCTATTTCACTTTGATAGATTTGTTGTAGACTTGTTTCAAATAAATTGGGATGTTTTCTTGAATATCTTAAGCTCCTAATAAGCAATCTACCCATATATGTTTTGGGATGTTGTTTTCTCGAATATCTTAAGCTCCTAAAACAGATTTGGTGATAGAAGACAAGCCAAGTTGCACCATAGAACTTGTCCTTTCTTAAGCACTAATTGGATTGCTCTCAGCATCACACTATCTAAAGTCAAATTGTGCTCTAATATTAAAATTACATCTCGTGTGCTTATCTCTAACTTGAAGTTGTTTTCTAAAGGATAATTTTGATCTATTACAAGAAACATTCACTAAATTGTCATTAGTTTACTTCTTCAAAGTTTTATCATTAACTTGGGATGGTAATTAATAACCTGCAAATCTGAAATTATCTCACACACACATAATAAATCAGATGTGAAGTTCAATACACATGTTTCTATTTTCTTTAAACATCTAAGTGGGTTGTGGTGATTTAAGCTTGTTCTCATAAAGATTTATCTCAAAGCATTTCATCATTAAGCTATTGGAACTCTTTGTATTTTATGTGTTAGATCTTTGTGGGGCTCAATTGCTTTGTTGTTGAAGTAAATCTTTGTGCTTCTTGTCTAAACCATAATTAAGATTTACTTAGGCTCTCCTAATAATCAATCGCACATCAAAAGAATACCCCTCGTGGCCTCTTGAAATCCGGCCAAAAGTGAAGGGGAAGTTGTATCAAGGTGATAGTGATACAACTCCCAACCGTTACCCCAAGGTGGCATCCGTGGATTGGGCTTCTCCACATGGATGATGGTTTAGGCGGTAATAAGGACAATTGCTAGTTTATATTTATATATTAAAGAATGTAAGATATATTTTCATAAGTGGTCCAGACTCCAAATTATTGTATGAATATACATGAGGGCCATACAAAGAAAGGATGTGCCTTTTTAAAGTGGTTGTCTTTATCTTAATGATAACTCGATTTTTCATTCATTATATTTTAAATTTTTAATGTTCATAACAAACTCTACCTTAAGAAAAAACAGTAATAAAGCATTCGACATTCAAACCTCAAATTCAACTTTTGGATCCATATTATGGCCACCAATCAAAAACTGGAAAAGAACTGCCATCAAATATATGTTCCATCATAACAACCTTAAACAATCTCCAAAAGAAAGGAACCAAACCAAGTTATGCAACCAAAATAAGAAACACCCCACATCTATATTCAGAAACAGTCTGGTGTCTGAATAGACTGCTTAGTAATTATTATGACACACTTAGTGAATCCAACAACCAAGCCAATAAGGAAACCATTTTCCCAGTGAATGAAGAGAAACAGAACTTATTTGCAATACCCCCTATGAGCATCGAGCATAATGAGTAAGTATGTAGTAGACAGGTAAGTACAGTACCAGTTCAATATATTGAATTAATAATATAATAATTAATTAATAAACAGCTACACTTGGAAAGTGATAACTCCTGAGGAGCACCATGGGGTCTATTATCCCCATTTTGTGGATAACAAAGGAGATTATGTCTCAAGGCCCTCAGGTTGCAGATATGGAGTGTCGAGAAGACTGCATGGCCAGCAGTACCCTTTTGCATAGTTGGAAACCCCTCTCACTACCACAGATGGTCAAATATTTTCAGATGGCATCCACAACATCAGTTGGCTTCCGGAAGGTAGTGGGCCTTGCTCCATCAGGTACAAGTCAGTATTATGGTGAGCATCATTTCAATATTTAAGCCATTTGAGTATGTTGTATTTTAGATTGCTCTAGATTTCATGATATATGCTTGGACATTATGCCTTTTGCCCTGCTTCACCTTGGTGATTGACATTGTGCCCTAGTAAGTGGTCTCCCTTGGGATGGGTTTGCTACTAGGAACTCCCCTAATGAGCCTTGTACCGTTACCAACCATACTTACCACTTTCCATCATTGTTCCCCTCCATTTCCTTATCTCTTGGTATTTTAGGGTGTATTGACCCAAGAAGGGGTTGTCTCTCATTCTATGGGAAGAAGGGGTTGAAGGCCTAGAGGGATTGATGTTAGGTAAAAGATAAAAGCCTTGTATGAACCTTCAAAATGCTTTGCCCAGGGATCAACCAAAAAAGCAATGAAACGCTTATCTTTGAGTAAAGGGGACCCACAATATAATAAAGAATGCTTAAAAGGTTAGTTGAAGGATGGGAGGTCTCATCACGAGCTAACCTATCACGTCCATGAATATCTAATGGTATGACATTGCCATCATCCGGTCACCAAACCAAGGTAATGGCTCTCAGTTGCATGGCTAAGAGAAAGGGGGTCTCATCACATGGGTGACATTTCCATTATCAGGTCACCACGCCTGGGCAGTGACCTTCAACCTCTCCTTAAAATTATGAAAGAATAAAAGAATGGCAATTAATGGGCCAAGAAAAAGTGCATTGCGGATGAAGGTACCACACACCCTCTACAAAGGCAGCCATGAATGAGACACTACCACCCCTTGTATGTCATGAGCCCTATGCCCATTGAGTCTTGACCCCAACCACTTCATCTACTTTACATGGCTTAGAGAGGGATCTCTTGAAAACTCCACTTAACCTAGGGCAAGATCTACCCAATAGGACACCTCGTCAGCCCTCCCATATTCAAGCTTGACAACTCGCATAGTGTCTTTGAGCAATTAATTGTTTGATATAGTGATCTTTGATGCACATGCTTAGGTGGCTCATTTATTGATTGGATTCACTTATCATGATGTTATGAGTTGAGATCCTTGGAGGGCGTGCTCATTTGTCTTTCCAGGACCCAGTTGGTGGATAGTTTTGGGAGAACAAGCCTAGCCTGGAATTCCATGGGACTCCAAACCCACAGATTGGATGCCAAGGGTCCACATGCCAAATCACAAAGATGAAATATTGAAGGCCTAGAGGACAGCTGGATGGACCTAACCCATGCTTCACTTGCCAAACGACTTGCCTAGGAGAGGCAAAACGTCACCTCCTAGGGCATGACATCACTTTTGGGGGCTAGGGTTTGGTGGTGATGTAGCCACTCATTGACACATGGATGTTTTGAGGAGGAGGAGGTCTTCACCATGAGGAGATTGCCTAGATTCTTGACATGTGGCCTTTGGAAGCCTACCAATGCTTGTCCAACACCAACGACTTCTTCTAAGTGGAAAAACGTCTCCTAAAGGGGAGACATCCATGTAAGTTAGGGTTTTACTTGTGCAAAAGTGAAAATTTAAATGAATTGTTTAATATTACTTTGTTAAAGGGGGCAAGATTAGGGTTGTTGACCCCTAGTCTTGTGGTTTACCCCTTAATATATGGACAAGTCACCTTAGTGACATTTCATATAAATAAGAGATCATAAGATTTCATTTGAACATAACTCTCCCTCTTGTGAGAGGACTTGATCTGAAATTTCTGCTACACTTGGCTTCTTTTGTCTCTTGTGCACTTATTTATGGCTATCTTGATGAATGGTTGATGGAGGAGTGAAGTGCTAGCCTTAGACGAATAGTTTCTAGCTTTTGTGGTGGATTGTCTTAGCATCTTTCTTGATTTTGGTATGGTCTTTTACTCTTATGCTATCAGTGTTTCAAGTCAAGGACTGTTGTGCTAGGAGCTAAGTGGGAAGCAAGAGTATTTACACCCCCACTCTAGTCTCCAACATTTTGGTATGGTCTTTTACTCTTATGCTATCAGTTTTTCAAGTCAAGGACTGTTGTGCTAGGAGCTAAGTGGGAAGTAAGAGTATTTACACCCCCACTCTAGTCTCCAACATTTATTGCTTGAAGTTCATTGATGTTGCAAGGGTTTGTTTGAGGAAGTAAGAGGATTTACACCCTTCTTAAACCCTAACTAGAGATACTTGCCTTGGGATGTAAGAGGATTTACACCCCCAAGAAAGTAGCATCTCTAGTTCATTTATTTGAATCCATTGACCCAATATTAAAGGCACCAGTCATTTATTTTTTGCATTGGAGATATAAAATCATTGCCTTGGGAAATGTGAAATTTTGTCTTTTGAAAGATCTCTTGCTTGGAGTTGGTTTGCCATATTGAGAGGACTCTTCCCCTACTAGGGCATCCCCTCTCTCCCATTACTTTAATTGTTGTTACAAACTTTAACCTACTGCCATTAAGGCTGCATAACCCTAGCTACTAACTCTCTCTTAACTCCTAAACTAACCCTAGACTAGTTCTTAAATCTTGCTCACTAACTCTACTAACTAGGGAGCATCTTTTGGACTAATTGTTGGCATCTTTTGATGGTGTAACTTGCTGATATAAGTGACTGAATGCTACAGCCATAAGGCTGCAATTTTCTGCAGAAAATACATGTTCCAACAGCTTGCTTTATTTAGCCTCAAAGTGTAATTTTTCCGTCATAATTGATTGCCATATTCATTGATAATATTGATGATTGATCTTATGTTTTACATGCTGATTTAGAATGCTTTATTTGCTGATATAAATTGTTATCTGCTGCTGAAAGTTAGGGACAGCATGCCTAACTTGCTGATCCATAATAACATATTGTAACATGAAAACTGTTATTCACTGGAGAATTGAATAATTCTGAATTGATATTTACTGATAATGATAAAGATGAAGATGATTACACTACCCTCCGGTTGCTATATAGCATTGACTGGTCACGAAATGAAGAGGTATGTGCCTCTTAATTTAATTAAATGATATTAATTATTATTACAATTATTATATTTATTATTCTCATTTTTATGTTTGTAACATTGCCACCCTCCTAAGATTTTGCTTTGTCCTCAAAGCAAGGGTAGTGATGGGTATTGTCGGAGGAATTGTTCGGTCTCCCATGATGAATCTTCTTCTGGAAGGTTTTTCCATTTGATAAAATATTCCTTTATGGTTCTGGAACACAACACCTTTTCCTTCGTGGCAAGAATACCTTCTTGTTCTAAAATAACTTTTCCTTCATCATCGAATTCAGGGATTTTTGTTTGCACTGGTTGAGCTTGCCCAAGCATTTTTTTGAGACATGAAACGTGGAAGACATTGTGGATGCAACAATTCTCTGGCAACTCCAATCTATAAGCTACATGGCTAATTTTTTTGTTAATTTGAAAGGGTCCATAGAATTTTGGGGCCAATTTGTTCTTCCCTTGTTGCTTAAGGGATAATTGTTTGTAGGGTTGAAGTCATACAAACACCCAATCACCTTCTTCAAATTCTCTTTCTGACCTATTTTGGTCTGCTAGTTGTTTCATTCGATTACGAGTTGTTGCTAGGTTCTCTTTTAATATTTGTATGATTTTTTGTTCTTCCTCTAGCTTATTTCTTATTGTTTGGACCTTAGTATTAATTAGTACAAACTCTTTCCATTTAGGTGGTTCATAACCATATAAGGCTTTGAAAGGAGTCATTTTAGCGGAAGTGTGATATGTAGAGTTATACTACCATTCGGCTAAGTGTAACCATTGAGACCATTTATTTTGCTTATCTGTCACAAAGCATTGTAGGTACGTTTCTAAGCATTTAATTACGATTTATGTTTGACCATCTGTTTGTGGATGATAGGCTGAGCTCATATTAAGAGATATTCTTGTATTTTTGCAAAATTCTTTCCAGAAATTTCCTTTAAATTTTGCATCCCTATCGCTGACAATTACCTTTGGAAACCCATGTAACTTATAAATGTTTTTGCAAAAAACATCTGCAATTTGTTTTGTTGAGTCGGTTTTTCTTACCACCATGAAATGTGCATATTTGGTTAATCTGTCAACCACAACAAAAATTTTGTCCTTCCCATCAGACACGGGTAGCCCTTCAATGAAATCCATTGAGATCTCTTCCCATTTTTGTTCAGGAATATGTAGGGGATGAAGTAATCCTGGAGTCATAACATTTTCATTTTTATTCCTTTGACAAATTTCACATCCGGCAACAAATATTTGAATATCTTTATTCATTCCTTTCCAATAGAATGATTGTCGTGCATTATAGTAGGTTTTGAAAAAAACCACATGTCCTGATGCTGGGGAGCTGTGTGACTCCCTTAAGACCTTCATTTTAAATTTTGAGGATGGAATTAGGTAAGTTCTGTTCTTGTACCCTAAAATGTCATTTTTCCATTCAAATTTGGGGTTTTGGGCTAAACTGTTGATTATGGAGTTAGATTCAAGATCTTTGGCATACTCAAGTCGAATCTCATCCAACCAATCTAGAATGACTATTGTTGTTGCATATGCTTTTACTTCCTCATCTTTTCGTGATAGCGCATCAGCAGCTATGTTGTCTCTCCCTTTTTTGTGTATTATTTCCATATCAAAGGTGGAAAGTTTCTCCATCCACTTTTGTTGTTCTGTGGACAATGTTTTTTGTCTTAGTAAGTATCGGAGACTATTATGATCAGTACGTATCGAAAATTTGCTTCCTAAGATATTGTCACCACTTAGCTAATGCATGCATAATAGCTAACATTTCCTTATTATAGGTAGATTTTAACTCTTCCTTTTTGTTGAGCTTTCGACTTTCAAATGCTATTGGGTGGCCATCTTGCATTAATATTGCTCCTATTCCAATTCCTGATGCATCACATTCTACTACAGAGGGTTTTGCAAAATCCGGTGTTGCTAACACAGGTGTAGACGACATAACCCTTTTTAATGTTTCAAAACATTCTTGTGCACTGTTATCCCATTTGAAGGATTTTTTCTTTAATAAGTTTGACAAAGGTGTTGTTAAATGAGCATAGTTCTTGATAAATCTTCAATAATAACCCGTTAATCCAAGGAATCCCCTTAGTTTTGATATGTTCTTTGGTTTTGTCCATTCTGTGATTGCCTTGATTTTTCCAGGGTCCACCTTGACTCCTTCTCAAGATATGACATGACCAAGGTATTCTACTTCTTCTTTACCAAAGGAACATTTTGATAGTTTTGCATAGAACTGATTTTTCTCTAAGAGAGAAAGTACCTGTTTTAAATGTTGCATATGCTCCTTCCAAGTTTTACTGTAAATAAGAATATCATCAAAGAAAACCAATACAAACTTCCTTAAGTAGGGGCGAAAAAGTTGAATCATAGTTGCTTGGAAGGTAGTTGGTGCATTGGTTAGACCGAATGGCATGACTTTAAACTCATAATGACCTTCGTGTGTTTGAAAAGCAGTTTTTTGTGCATCTTCTAATCTTACTCGAATATGGTAGTACCTTAATCTTAAATCCAATTTTAAGAAGTATTTAGCTCCATGGAGTTCGTCTAGCAACTCATCTATGAAGGGTATAGGAAATTTGTTTTTCATAGTTATTTTATTTAACCCTCGATAGTCTATACATAGTCTGAAAGATCCATCCTTTTTTCGAACCAGT
>JASDQU010217417.1:0-10386 GCA_032191745.1 Picea mariana | reverse complement strand
TTTTCACTTTGGCAGTTTTTTCCTAGTTTTTGGGTCCCCGACTTTCGGGGTCGTTTTGAGGCTCTAAACAACGTTTTTAGGGCTCACAATAGTTAGAAAATAGATGAAGTCAGAGTATAACAACAACATGTGTATTCTTCGGATAGACCTTTCCAATGGGCTATCGTGCGCCTAAAACGAAGATCGTAGGCAAAAGTTACGACCCGGGGAAGTTGATGTACTAGCTTACCCCAACGAGGCCCACATGACTTTTGGTGCTTCATCTCCTAGGGTTAGGTTTTTGGATGTCTAGGGTTTTGGCATTCATTCTTATTGTAAAAAGGTCTTTAGAGTCTCATTGTAATCATCTTCTTGCGAATGAGCACAGTCGTCGCATCTCTTCTCAAAGATAAGCCACCACCATTCCTACATTTTATAGTTTCATCTTATTTCCTTATTGAATAGAAACCAATTTTTGTGTATCTTTGTTATTATGTGTTAAGAATATTTTAAATAATATGTATTCATTTCATTTTTCTCATAAAATGTGGATCACACACAATCTCGTAGCATATATTCAAACACAACTTTTTTTAAGATTTTGGCCTACCAGCATGGAACTAAAACATCACTACATAAATGAGTTCAGAATAATTGTGTTCCACGTTTTTATGGTATGGTTTAGGGTAAATCATTAAACGAAAAATATTGACTTGGGGTTGCATGAACCGATCTTATTGTTGTTTTTAAAGAGTGTTAAAGGAGGTAGGGCACTTTCTGAACTATTTATGAATCAGGTCACTAAAAGCACTAGGTGTAAAGCATACTCTACTATGGAAATGTTTCGCATCCTTCCATGTGTGCACATGTGGTGTGAAAGTTGTGTCCTTCGATGTGTGGACAAGGGGGGTGTGAAATGCATGTAAATCACTGAAAAAGAATATAACTTAACATGTTATGCATGTGCAATAAATGATTTCAATATTTATCGATTTAAATTGGTGTGTTTTGAGCAATTGTTAACCACAATTGTAGCAACAAGGTACTCAATAATTAATGGAAAATTTATCATACTATAGTACCCCTCTTAAGAAGCAAATGGCCTAAAAAAATCCAATTTCTAAGTCAACATCACGAGCGTAATCCATTAAACATATGGCAAAATATGCATATGCACAATTCCTTCTTACATGGGATTGTGATGTTCTTTCCCTTATGTTTGTCTTTTTATCATTTTCTATTTAGCATTCTCACACTTCATCTGCATTAGGTTGTATTCTAGCATATTTTCTTCTATGCGTTTCCCTATTCCCCATTTTGGTTGCTAAAATTGTCCACACTATATGTTTTGTTGTAATCACTATACCTTAATATTTGATTTCACACAATCCATATATTGTGTATACGGCCTATAGGGACATCGTAAGACTATGTGGGACATCATAAGACTATGTGGGTGAGGGAAAATGACTCAAAATCAATTCACCCCAGGCAATAGAAGTTCAGTTTGGGATAGGAAGAATTCGCTTGGTGGGGTGGATTGCTAGATATGAGGGACAAGAATTAGCAAACTGGTTGTAAAGTAGCAACATACAACTTCTAACAACCCTCAATCTCAAACTTCGACAAAAAATTGATGGACATTCTGGAGTTGTTGTGGTTTCTCATTTCCAATAGAATTCAATTACATGAAGCAATTTAAAACACATGGGAATCAATATCTTATCTCAAAAATGAATCAAACAACAAATTTATAGCTCAACACAATGAGATGAAATACAAAAAATCGTCATGAACTCAAATGTTTTACCCTGGAAACCCAAATGGGAAAGCCAACCTTGAATGGGGCTCATTATTTTCATTTTGGCAATCTATGGTTACAATGAAGCTAATGCTCTTTGTGCATCCTCCTTTTCTTGGCCAAAATACCCATTGAGAATGAGAGCAAAGGAGGAAATAAGGAAAGTTGGGATTAGGGAGAAGGCCAGCATCCCTAGATTTTGAACATTGAAGGAATTACACATATCCCTGTGATCAACACACTATTAAAATGTTTTAATTACACATATCCCTGTGATCAACACACTAAAAGAATTCGAAAAATAAGAATTCGAGTTAAATGGATCAATGCTCAAAGTAGGGATCGAAACAATGAGTACAATCTGATCATTAAATTGTCAAACGAACGCACACACAGAAAGTTAAAAGCGTTTGCTAAACATTCTAACTTTTGAGTTTTTTTTTTTTGACGAAAAAATGCTCAAAGTAGGGATCGAAACAATGAATATAATCTGATCATTAAATTGTTAAAGGAACGCACACACGGAAAATTAAAGGCCGGTCGAAACTGTACACGGATTATAGAAACCCAAAGCTGCAGTTCACGCGTCAGATCGGGACAAGGTGTGCCCGAAACGCGAACTCTACACGGTTTTGATTGCAATCCCGCACAGTATTTTGAAGCAAAACTTTTTAAAAGCTTTTGGCCTACCAATATGGATTTCGATCTCAAACCGAAATAGATTTTTATAAATAAATGATTTTTTATAATTATGCTTTAGATTCCAATGATATTATATCTTTGGAGAAGCACCTGATGAACCAAGTGTTTAATTGATGGAGTCAACCTCGGTTTCGCTGAAATCATATACATTTGGTCGGAGTATATAAATAAATAGTTAATAAATCAAAATCTTCCACATGGGACGCACGTGGAACTTTTGGCTTTGGAAGTAGTATTGTGAGGTGTACACGCTGATATTTGTTATAGGCTAACTCCAACGCTACAACCTTGTTACACATAAAGTTTGGCCATGTCAATATTTGTTTTGCAACCTTAGCGCGTTAATGATTGGCCATGTCATATATCTTGTGCAACCTTGGCACGTGATGATTTAGGTTGTTTGCCATCTTACAAAACCTCGCCCCTTCAAAAATTTCGATTTTGCTTTGAACTATTGGTATACCTCTTACTAGATTGCATAGAGCCTACGTTGTCAATTGGGAAACCATTGGACAAGGTTGTGGGACCTAGTGGCTTCGTGATATTCTTAGGAAAGTAGAGGAAAGGGATCGTGTAAGAAAAATTATTCTTAACACTTTCTTTTTCAGCTAAAGTTTTATATAGAAAAATTGGTAGAGATTTAAGAATTTAACATAGTTCTACATGTCAAAAGGACATTGTTCCTCCATTCATCCAAGGGTTTTTAGGGTTTTTAAAGTGAGTCAAAACTTTGTAAAATGCTCAAGCAATTTTAAACTATGTTTTTTTTGGATTTTTTACTATGCCAAATTTCAAAGAAAACGTGGTTATCTGAGTTGTTTTGGATAAACCATGTACTATGCCCAAAGGGATTTCCTAGAAAACCGATGACTTATATAAGGTTTGATAGTATATTTGATGTGGAAGGAAGAAATAGTTTGAGTAACAATAGTGGGGTTGTCAATCATGTCATTCTTTCTATGCTAAAACAATTCAAGTTGCTAGGAATATCAACAAATAGTAAGGGGAATAAATACGAGGAAACAAGAGTAAAGCAAGAATAAATAATTGGACATAATAATAGAGAAACACTATAAGACAAAGGAAAACAACAACTTTAGAGAAGTTTCTATAAAGTGTTGATAATAATTAAAATTGCATATTGCAAACAATGTAGAGAATGCAAAAGCGAAACCATACTTCATACCATTACAAATGATTGACAAGCAAAACAACCAAAATTCTCAATATAGATAGGAAAGCAATCCATGGTAACTCCAATGAACAATGACTAGTTCATATAATATTATGATAATTAGTTTCATGAAGTGACAAATACTCATGGAGAAGTTGCAAAGAGTTCTTACCAACAACCTTTAAAGTTGTGGACTTCATCATTATCGAGATTGAGGAAACACCAAAGATAGTTTTAATACGTGACTATGATAAACAAACTATGTCTAAAGTTGTGGTGCTATTGTGGGAATATGAAGATCCACTTCCCCAAGGGTATCAAAGAAAAACTAGGGGAAATGAAGATAGAGTTGTGATTGGACATGAAACCAGTAAAGCCCAATAAATATCTTAAAAATCCAAGCAAGTTAAATATGCATCGGTTGGGACCTTATATGGTTGCAGAGATTCAAGAGTGTAATGTAATGTGCCCGGTTCCAACTTTATGGTATCTTCAATGTTTTTGAGTCTTAAATGCTTATTGAGTTGTCTTTTGGGAAAATGTTATAGTGCAATATTTTCGCGTGCGTAGTTAAGTTTTTCCGCCAATGCGTAGTAAATGCAATTCTGGTTATTTATTTCACCACTCGGGAACAACTTCAAAGTGAGTTTCAACAGAGAGTTGTAGTTGCAACTGAGGCGACAAGCCGAGAATGAGCTTGAAATGGTATGGATAAGGGTGTAGAATATGAGGCCTAAGTTGAAAGAGATTGATTATAAGGATAAAACAATTCAACGATGAATCTCGTACACTAAGTAATCCTTTAGAGAAAAGAGAGAAATTTGAAGTGTCCTGGGTTGTACAAACAACCAATTAGGAGCATTACACGGTTCAATTTTGGTTAGTCGAAATTATTTTCTGGAGTTTCACCCAGCTACATAAGAAACTTATTTGGAGCTACAACAAATGGAATCATTTGCTAACATTGAGTGGGACACTGTAGTGTAGATGCAACCAACCAAACTAGATCAAGAAAAATCACAATAATTCAATATTGTTAGTTCATCTATTCTCCTTAGAAAGTGGAGTGAGTTAAAACAACATCAATGATTTCGAGCTCAAGCCCTCACTTTTGTTTGAGAGTTGGACCCTTCATTTGAAGGGAAAGAAAAGGAACAAACAAAAACAAAGCAACAAGGTTGGCTTAAGGGAAAGTCAACAAGTGTGGTCTGACTTGTTGGCCCCTTCATTTTTTTGGGATTTTGTGCAATTAGATGGAAAACACGTCACTTAGACAACTTTAATTGTGCCAATTGGTCCATCAAGATCACTATGTAGTAACAAAAAGTGATGGTTTTGTGAACTTTGTTAGTTGGTATTTATTGTATGATGGATTGTATTTATTTAGCCAACTATGTTAGTTACATGTTGACATGATCAACTTTAGCAAAAGGGTAAGTATTATATAAGCAAAAGGTTTAGGGGAATGGGAAAAAGGTTGATCTATGAGTAAGGTTAATAGAGTGTCTAAGTGAAAGTTTAGTAGTATATGGTTGCAAGAGACTTGTAATCTTATTGCGGGTTAAGATTGTAATAGCTATGTTGAAAATGACGAACATGGAAAATATAAGGATCCATAATTATCATTAAGTGTATAAACCTTGGATAATCTTACCAATTATTAAAATTCCAACCATAAAAAATTTAGCAACATTTTTTCTAAAATATTGAAATTTATAAGGATTTAATATAGTTCCCAAAAAATGTTGGCAATTTTTAGGAAAATACGTTTATCCTATAAAATTTAGGCGAACCATTTTAGAAAAAAACAAAAAAAGGACATTAACAATCCTTTTTTCTGGAAGAAAAAATGCACAAATTAGCCCATTGGAAGAATTTAGCCCCTAAAATTTCCCCTACTAATCAATGAAGACCCCCCTTTTAATTTCAATCACGGTGTGTATATGATGTGATGCATTTTGTTCTTTCTCATTTCCAATGTGTATATGTTCAATGAATGGTACATAAGTTTATATGAATTATTCTTATTTGTTAATTAATAGTGAAGGTTTTATGCTAAATGAATCAACACTTAATAATGAATCATAGTTCATTCTACACCATCTTTGTCTAATATTAATTGTCTCAGTTATGCTTAAGAAGAGGCCTTCTTCCTTTTGAAGATTAAATATGCTATCACACTAGACTGCAATGGACACTTTGTTGGACACGTAACTAGAACACATGTCTCCAAAAGAGCAAAAAATATTCAATTCTAAACCACCATATTCAAAATAAAATATTTGAAATAAAAGTAAAATAAACTTATACCCTCTCATACAATTTCAATTAGCTAGAGCTTGTGTTCACACATCATTTCTATGTTGAAATGAAAGATGGTCTACCCCTGTAAGTGAAACAATGTAGATTTTTTCTATCATATCATAGCTCGCATGAGGATCCTATACTTTCCTCTAATACCTTTTTATTATAATATGATTTGATGATCTTTCTAATTCATGGTACTTAACTATTTGGTGAAGATCATGCTATCTTTTAGAGATTCAAATATTATATCGTATTCTCGACAACTATTTTGGTTTGAAAAATCATACAACTATTTTGGTTTGAAAAATCATACATATAGATATGTAGGAAAATATTTAATAAAAAACATATAATTTAGTGTTAAAACTTGTAAATCTTTAGTGAATATTATCAATTTAATTGTATTTATGTGCAAAATAGGTGAATTTTTAATTAACTCAGAAGATTACTAAATTTCACCCCTAAAAATACCATCGCATATAAGCAATATATTTCAAATAACAATAACAACTTATTAATTCCACTTTCACAAGGCATTTATACTTAGCAATTTATGTCAATTATATATTATTCATGAGAAATTTATATATGTTTTTTTTAACTTATTTTAATAGTGTTGAGAATAATTTAATGTTTTTATTTATAATATTATATTTTAACATGATTATATAATTAAAAATGTTTAAGTAGGTTTAATGGTTAAGACCATGTGTTTCTTCCTAAGAGATTACAAGTTTAAATCCAAAAGGAGTAGGGTATGTATACCTTCGTAAACTTTACCAGTCAAATCGTTATGGATGTGAAGTTTGAGACTATTTGGGACTATAAAATCATGTCTAAGAAAGAACAAGCAAGTCCATAATCGTTTTATAATATATATCTTATAATTACAAACAATACACTATATTCTATCCTCATAAAATTTGGTATTTCCCCCCATTCTGGATATAGCTATGAATAGATATGTAATGTACAAGCAAAAGACAACCAACATGAAAGACAAGAGGCCTGCTTCAAAATCCATACATAGCTTAAAAGGGGTTGTGTTGGTAGCCAATTATTTTGTTTTTATTATCTTATAAGCTGCCTACACCTATGTCTTGCAAACATCAAATTTTCGTTGCAATTTTCAAATAAACGACATTTTCATTTTTTGCGACATTTGCACATTTGTCTTCGTCAAGTTTTCACGACTGTAAGCGTGAAAACTTCTCCTTTCGAAGTCATATTTCGATCATTATCTGAACTGTCAATATATCTTGTCATTATGCCTATTGCGCTTACCTTTTATTGATCATTATACAACTGGCAAGATCCTCTAATCGGTTCTCATACTCCGATTGATTGTATAACTTGGTTTTATTGAGTTTGTAAGGCATTTAGCATTTGGATTTGCACTTTATATGAATTTCCTGATCATTGATTCTATGAAAATGCATAAGGGCTATGATTAATTTATATATATATATATGTCTTTTGATATTATCCTTATATTAATCTTTTCATAACTTTTGGCTTGTCGACTATATGAATATCGTTTAGCACCTTGGTTAAACTTTTCATGAGTTGATACATTGGCGCATAATTGCTTCTGGTTTTGATTTATAAGTCAGGTGTTTAAATACTATGGCATAACATTTTCACGCATTGGTATACACTTTTGATTTCATTAGTTGGGCACATGACTCGATGGTTGAACTACTATTATGGATTGAACAGCTATGTAAATCAGCGGTTCTACTTGGATAATGAATATTTTGCATGGCAGACTCCACCACCTTCGCATGTTTGCATTTATGCCTATCCCTGTTGCTCGTTCATTTCTGTTAGCTCTGTTAGCTCGACTCCTGCGTGTGTCGGTGATCCAAACCCTTCGCCTACCATGCATCCGGCTCCATGGCACCAGTCGTGCGAGTCGAGCCCAATGGCAACCAAGCCCTGTTAATGTTTGACAATGCTCGCAGAGACCTGGAGGAAAATGGGTGGCTACCCTTTATACAACGATTTGAGGGTTTTAACCTTTGTGTAGCATGACAGTTTGCCATGAATTTCGATGGCTGTCGAGCCAAGGTGGGTGACATACAGTTAGAGATCGATGAAGATTTTATCAACTTAGCTACAGGTCTACCTGCCTCGGGACAGCGTTGGTTTAAGAATTGTAAGGTCGAGGAAGTGCCATGGACACTGATGTTCCTCTCGCGCAAAGTCACCTCTTGTGACAGAGGTATGCCCATAGCTATGCTCAAACCACGATGGCACGACCTATTAATGCTAGTCAAGTAGTTCGTGACCTGTGAAGGTCGATACGGACTTGTGTTCCTCTACCACCTACGTTTGCTGATGATTTTTATAGGGTATCCTCTAAACATGCCTTTCTACTTTCATCGTAGCCTGTATAAAATGTCGAAAAAGTTTAAGAGGCATAAGGCTGACAGCAGCCTGTTCCACCATGGGCTTATTAAGCTCATCGTTGTTTATCATTTGAGTTTTCATGGTGATAGTTGGAGGGCTTTCATCACCCGTAATGGCTTTGAGGACACAGACCCTGTACAGGTTGATAAACCTGTGGTAATTGAAACCAAGGCTGAACCCCCTGTGCCCTTACATCTCCTACTGCCTAAACCCTCGGCCGACCCTGGTTTTGACTTACTCGACACTATAACTAAGAGTGCAAAATCCATTAAAAAGCCTATGAGCAAAAAGCCCAAGGAAAACCTTACTGCCAATGCCAAAGGGAAAAGGAATGCCCGACTCATTTCGAGAATGGATAGAAACAAACCGAAACCCTCTGTCGAGTCCAACCCTATCATCCTAAGTGAGGATTCTGATTCTGATGTTGAACGTTTTCTGGCCAGCGAGTACCCCTACTCGCAGGGTTTATGTCCCGAGCCCCCTTATGATTTTGTATCGAACCTTCCCCCCTGCCTAAACAACGAACCTGACTACCCGGGTATTAAATTGCCTTGTGAAACCCTCGGTCATTTAGCCAAACCCTCGCCTGCTCTTCCTAAACCCACACAGTCACCCTGTGACCAATGCAATTCATGGTTAGAATGATATTATGTTGATATTCCTATACTCCAATCGAAGATTCAATCACTGGAAGATCAAATTGCAGTGCTAACCAGTCAAAAGGCCAAGCTCCAAGCAACAGATAAAAATCAAAAGACAACCGGCTCCATCCTTTTCAAAAACGTGGAATCAGCCACGGCTGTTGTAAATTCCAAATTGGCATAATCAAGTAACCTCGTCGCTATACAGGTATGGTTTTGACATCATTTTTGTTTTGTAAATAATATAGGTTGATATAATGATTTGAATTCAGTTTTTAAATAGCTCAGTCACTCGTCCAAATGCCTCTGTCATTCGGTGATCATTCTGTACATGGTTTCGTTTTGATAAAAATAGAAGGAATTTCGATATGATATATGATTTGCTCATAGATTTTGATTGGATTTGAATGGTTATTCGTTTGGATTTCATTTGCTAAGTTTGTCTGAGTGAATTAATGAAAGTAATGGTGTGTTTTCAATACAATTCGTTTTGTATCTACTCCGCACGGCAAGTTTTTATGCTCAATTTAGAATACGATTTTGCCCGGATTCGATCTCGTTATCATTTGTATGCTGTGATTGGTAAATGTTTTCGGGAGTATACTTGTTACGATATGCTATGAGTACCACTCTGTTCAATTCATTTTGGTTAGAAATGCTCTGTTTTTATAAAAGCAATGATCTCATTTAGCCTGTGCAAATACGTCCGAATTATGGAACAATGATTATTGTTAAACCCAGCCGATTGATTCGCTTGATCGGATCGTTGTTAGTTCGATCATTTTTAGGAATTGGATTCTGATTATGATTACTGCTCTGTCTGGTTTTAAAATTGTAAAACGAATTGGTCAAACTCAGTTTTGATTCATTTGATTGGAACGATCTCGTTTTGATCAAAGTCGATCAATCCTATTTGCCCAATTTGCAATAACAAATTACGAATTATGTTGCTAATCAATCGATCCTGTTACGATTTTGTTTAAATTGATTTTCGCGCCAGTTTGAATTTTCGTGGCTATGTCAACACAGTGACAATGATTTGATAACGATCTTGTTTGGTTTCGATCGTATCCCTTGCTGATGAGATAGCATAACGATTGTATGTGATTTGTTTTGATTATGTCGATTTCAAACGATTTCATGATGGTTGAATTATGTTTCTGTTCATTCGATTTTGTGGTGACACATGAAACAGAATATGCCTATCTCTGTAGGCATTCATTGATTCGGATCTTGTTTAGTTTTGAATGATATGACAAATTCGAATTAAATGATTCATTTTTCAAATGATTATTGATGTCAATTAAATTGAAATCTTTTAAAAGATCTTCGATTAATTACAATGCTGATTCTGTACCTTATTTAGACTA
>JASDQU010217416.1:0-15704 GCA_032191745.1 Picea mariana | reverse complement strand
AAGGGGGAGTGTTGAAATAATGTAACTGCAAAGAGTATTCTTATTATTATTGATATATTATTCATAGGATCAATCCCCATTGTGGATTGATCATGCCGGTTATTGTATTAGGACCAAATCCCCTTTTGCGGATTGGTCAACAGACAATTATAATAGGCAGAATAAGAAGTCGGCCCCAACAGTTATTATTAAGACCCGGAAATATAATAAAGGTGGGTTTACCCACCCAGATTGAGAAGTCGGCCCTGCCATTGAAGAGACACTTCACACATGCCAGACTTGTATATATAGAGAGGCCAGCGCCTCACTTTGACACACAACACACTTTCTCATTCTGAGAGGCAAGTTTCGACTTACCAGTTGGAGAGAGAGAGAAGAGTGGCGCATATTTTGGAGAGGACTTTCTGTATTGGTTTGAGTTATCTCTTGAAATTGTATTGGCAATCTATTATAAGGAAGTTTTACCGTGTTTTCTTTCGCTAGAGGGTTTCCCAGGATAAATGTTGTGTCTCTTGTGAATGTGTATTTCTCACTGATCTTGTTCTTATATTGATGTTATCTATTGAAATTCAAAGAACTATAATAATGGCATAAACATTAACACATATCCTCGACATAAAGGAAAACTCCATTATGAGCTCAGAGACACTGTCAGTTCTAAAACAAAAGAATTTTTCGATCCCGTCACAAGTATCGGAAGGTAGAGACCCATTACCAAATATCTAGCTCTGGCTGAGTAGCAATAGACTGGGATTCAAAGGAACTCAGGCTATAGAGTGGGAACAATACACTAGAGAACTTAAAGTGGTTGGGATCTCCTTGAAAAACAATCAAGATGATTTAGTATGAACTGGAGGTGATTCCTCAGAAAACATTTCGGTTAAAAATCTCTATGATGCTATTATCTCCACTAAACAATTTCCGAGTAGTTTGGGCTGAAAAACAAAAATCTGGAAATAGAATATTCAATTGAAAATAAATATCTTCTTTTGGTTGGAAGCTAGCAATAGAATCCTTACCTGGGCAGTTCTGAAAAAGAAAGGATGGGAGGGTCCTGGCATTGTTCACTATGTAAACAAAATGATGAAGATAGCGATCATCTATTTGTTAATTGCTCATTTACAAAGGAAGTCTAGCACAAGATTCCGATTAGACTAAAATACAAAGCAAACTGGAGTGGGAATACCTTGGAGGAGTGTCTGGATTCATGGATAAAGAATAAGTCTATTTCCAATAACTTCTCTGCTTATACATGTTGGTATGTTTGGAATGAACGAAACAAATCAATTTTTGAAGAACATACTCCATCAATATGGACTGTTGTTTATAAGACTATTGGGTCACCCATTTACAAAGTTGATACAAAAAGAGTCTAGACTATCAAGAAAAGGCCAATTGCTTTTATGGAGGGAGATACCATTTTTTTTTTATGGATCAGTGACAACAGGATGTAAATATTGTGGAGCAGGGGGAACCATAATCAATAAAGACAAATAAGAAATCAGATGGTTAATAAATTGTGGGGGTGGTACAAATACAAAATTCGAGCTATTGGGGGCT
Source organism: Picea mariana (assembly GCA_032191745.1). Classification (NCBI taxonomy): domain Eukaryota; kingdom Viridiplantae; phylum Streptophyta; class Pinopsida; order Pinales; family Pinaceae; genus Picea; species Picea mariana. The sequence continues at coordinate 14,144 of JASDQU010217416.1, read as the reverse complement.
TGGACAACACTCACTCTTGCCAAGTATCTTAATCTAATGAACTTGCATTTAATGGGAGATTCAAAAGTCGTCATCGAATGGCTAAAACAAAAAGGCAGACTCAACCCTTTGACCATTGAAGGGTGGAAAAGTAGAATTCTGGAATTGATGGCATCCTTCCAGTCTATCAATTATTCCCACATCTACAAAGAGTACAACATGGTGGCGGATATCCTCTCCAAGGAAGCACTATCGGAGCCTCCAGGAAGATTAATATTTTATAGATGGTTTGGTGGAATGAAGGATCCACCATCTTTTTTGGATCTTTTTTAAGTTGTTAGCTTTAAATCACTGATTGTGCTTGTTACAGTAGATGCAAATGGGAGGCACTATCAACATTATTTTTTCTCAGTGATGCTATAAAATCCTTTTCCACATTGTAATCCACTATCTACAGTCAGTTATGAAGTATTGTATAGTATTATTTTGTAAAGTGGATTTATATGGCTTTTTCAGTTTTTTACTTTTTCTGTGAACAAAGAATAGTCTCGGTTGTTTCGAATGGGATATAGTAGTTTATATTGATGGAAAGGACCCATTAGAAGAAGTGTAAAAGAAATTATATCCTTAATATAATTTTGAGTGAATTTTCTTTCTGGAAAAAGCTAGCATCCATTAGTCAATTAAAATTAAAGTAATGTTTTTTTTTCAAAGCTTGGTGTGAAATCGAATTTGATGATTATTGGTTGTTACCCATAGAGAACAAATGTGGTGGCTCCATCCACATTGCATTTGAATGATAGTGGTGGCACATCATAAAGTAAAGTTTCTTACATCTTATTATGATGCAGAATTATGATATTGTGTGAATCACCATTTTTGGGTTGGTGTAACTTGTCTTTATAAACATTTAAAAGATAAAATGATTTTTTTACTGTATCTTTTTCATTTTTTATTTCCAGGGAAAAAATTTGCTCAAATTATATTAGCCATATAATTCTTTTTACATCTTTCAATTCATAATCAATATTCTCTAAATCCTCAAAAACTGGCATTATCAACACAGTCCAAAACCATACAAAATAGTAGCAAATTCACATCACATAATCCCATTACATATACCACTGTATCTAAAATCTGATATAAACTAGATAAAAACCGGACAAAAAAAACAAAGAAATGCCCTTATACATCAATTCATCCTCTTTAATCTGCTTCTACTTTGCAGATTCATCAATGAATCTTGATCTGTCTTCTTGGGCCTTCATCTCCATTTGTCCATTGGTAATAGGTAACCAATCCTTCAGGTTCAATCATAGCCTGCTTTGAGAGAATGTCTGCATCAGTGTTAAAATCTCTATAAATGTGTTGGAATTCAATAGAAAGAAAGTTCTGGATAAGTAATTTAATTCTTTTCTTCCATCCTTCTATGGAGCTCACCATTAGTCCCCCCTTGTCACTGAGCCAATCAATGACAACTTTTGAATCACCCATAATATGAATACATGGGATCTCCAAAAATTCTTCTAACATTAATGTGACCCAAGCTCCCAAGAGCTCTGCCCTCATATTTGTTCCTTTACCACACAAAAAAAGTCCATTTATATATAGTAGTCTCCCTGGTTTTTATAACTCCTCCTACCCCACTCCTGAAACCATCTTTTGATGCTACACCATCAAACCATGCAAGTGTTGTATTCGGACTATGATTTATCATACTAGTTCTCGGAAGCCGAGACTTTACATGACTACTGGAATTAGTGAGACGTGCCAAAGTCTTATAGATTACCAAATGCAATGAAGGTGAAGTATCCTCAAAGATAGCCTTATTGTGTTCAAGCCAGGTGAACCATATAACATGTGTCGCAATTGATGTGGGCACAGTCTTAATCATATACCAATTTTTCAAACAATCCGAAAGATTATTTCCAAACCAATCTCTATCAAGATTTAGAGTATGTTTTAAGATTTTCTAGAATGTAATTGAGAAAGGACAAAGTTTGAATATGTGGTAGGGCGTTTCCAAATCCCTCTTGCAAAGCGGACAACATCCCGGACCCTCCCAGCCTTTTCTCTATATCATATTCCATGTGAGAATTTTTTGTTCAATTACCAACCATATAAACAACTTTACTTTTAACTGTATCGGCCCATTCCAAATAGACAATTTCCATCTCTCCGCTTTAGTATAGCATTTTGAAGAAACAATACTTAAATAAAAGTTTCTTGCCGATGGAATTCCTGGCTGTCCCCACCTGTCCACAAAACTTGATCAATTCCTTCCTGTAAAATCACTCCCGAGTCGATGAGTGTTCTCCTAAACATATCCCATTCTGAAGCCAATATGCCCTCCAGGCCCAGATCATTACTATTCAACCAATAAGTAGAAAGATTTTGTTCATTTAATGGGTTCTGTGCTTGTGCCAATGTCAATATATCTTTTCTTTTAATGCTTCCTATAGTGGGGGTGATAAAATGGAACTGTCCCCCAACCCCAAGATTCGATCCTTCCCCAGAATCACTAGATCTCCTGTTCCCAGGTTCCAGCTTATTCCATGTAAAATAAGATAAACCACCTTCAATAATCCGCTCCAGATTTTTGAGACTCCATTTTGCACAAATGAACTAGATCTTAGCCAGGAAGTCACGTTCCTATTGTCAAGATATTTATCAAAGATAATATTATGCCAAACACCTTTCCCCATAAGAACTCTCCATAGGGTAATCATTGCTAAAGCTTTGCTGAAATAAAAAATATTGAGAATGCCCCAACCCCCCATCGATTTTGGAACTGAAATCTTCTCCCAGTTGCATAAATGCAGATGGTGGTTGACATTGTCTCATTTCCACAAGAAATTGAACATCATCTTCCTCAGCAAGTTCAAAACCAAGATAGGTACAACTGCCATAGATAGCCAATAGACTAAATGGCTTGTTAAAACTGCTTTCAACAAAGTTAGACGCCCACCCAACGACAACCATCTATAACACCAGTTATTGATTCTCTTTTCAAATTGTTTTAGTAGCCAATTCCATTCTTCCATGCGTTGTGCACCAGCTTTGAGATAAAATCCCAAATATTTGAAACCCAGGTCCCTCGAAACAAACTTAAAAGGGAAAACAACTTTGAATACATTAAGATCCAGATCGGTTAATCCAACATGATGAAAAGTAGATTTCACAATATTTATTTGTAAGCCTGATGTTAAACAAAATAAATTCAGGATTTTGTCAATCTCCCACCACTCCTACATACTAGCCTTTGTTAAAATGAACACATCATCAACAAAAAGTATATGTAAGATTTTTAAAGATCTGGAAACTGATATACCTGTCAATAAACCAACACTTTGACTTTCTTTAAGAAGAAGACTCAAACCTTCCATAACTAGTATGAAGAGTAAAGGGGATAAGGGGCAGCCTTGTTGCAATCATGTGCAACTCTTAAAGAAATCTGTATCTTCTCCATTTACCAAGGTTGAATATGAAGTGGAGAGCACACAACTCATAATCCAGTTGGTCATATGGATTCCCATACCTATTTCTAGAAGGATTAATCTCAACATATCCCAATTTACACAGTCATATGCTTTCTGTAAATCAAGCTTTAATACCAGAGATTTGATTTTCTTCTTGTTTATGCTATGGACACATTCATGTACTGTTCCTATGGCATCCTATATCTGTCTCCCCTGGAGAAATCCCAATTGCTCTTCAGAAAGCGATCTAGAGAGAAAAGGTTTGATACGATCTGCTATAACCTTTGAGATAATCTTATAGCACAAGTTACAAAGGGAGATCGGACGAAAATCTCCAAAGAGATGAGGTTTGTTTACTTTTGGGATTAGAGTGATAAAAGTAGAATTTAAAGCTCCCGAAATAAACCCTTTTTTCCTAGACTCCTCCACCATTTCAAGCAAATCCTCCCCTACAATATCAAAAAAATCCTTGAAAAATTTGACAGTCCAGCCATCTGGGCCCGGACTTTTGTCAACTTTAAACTTGGATAAAAATTTCTGAAGTTCCTTCAAGTCAACCAGTTTATATAAGGCCTCTGCTTCCATATTATTTATCATATATTTAAACAATGCAACCACCTTAACTTGTTCTCTTACTGGAGGGCCCGTCCTATCTTTATAAAAATCTTTAAAATGGTGAAAAGCAACTTTTTAAAAAATTTCTTGTCCATTGTGTGTCTGGTCCTCCTCATCTTTTAACTCCCAAAGAAATTTGCTATTCCTCCTAAAACTCGCATAACTATGAAAGAATTTATTATTTTGATCTTCACTGTGTAACCAAATGGCCCGACTACGCTGACGCCATTGTTCCTCTATTTCAAGTAGAATCTTCAATCTTTCTTGTTCCAATGACTTAAGAGACTGATCACCAAAATTAATATAAATGCCATCAATTGGATTTTGTAATCTAAATGTGATCTCCTTTTCTAACTCAGTAAGTCTACAGTTGTTATGGTGCCTCTCCTCCTTTTTCCAGGTTCTTGTTAAAATTTTCAAATCCTTTAGTTTCCAAACAAGTCTCCTTTGTCTTCCATCCTCCAGTAGATACTTAGGATCTCTCCATAGTTTCTGTACTATCTCAGTAAAGATTCTTTCTGTAGACCACAGTGGATTAAATTTGAAAGGAAAAGCTTTAAAAGATGAAGACGAATCAAGATGTAATACAATCGATGCATGATCAGAAATGTAGGGAAACTCGACCCATGACCTATATACTCCCACCGATGCCAAAAGATCTTCAGATATAAGCGAGTGATCAAGTCACTTAGAAATAGACTTAATACCATCTCGACCATTCCTCTAGGTTGGCACCAAAGTCCCAGGAACAATATCTATCAACTTATTCTTATGAAAATAATTAGTAAAAAAGATGGCCAGGGTACCCAAAGTATTTGTTCCTCCCCATATCTCCCCAGATGAGAAGGTCAATTTTAGATCACTAGCAATCACTAAATTCTTTAGTGCTAAAAGTCCAGACTTCTCCAGCCTTTCCCAGAACTGTTTACACTCCGAACATGACCCATAGATATTAAGAAATGATATCTGCCTCTTACTTTCCAGATCCATACTTGTCAATAACATCCCACCACAAGTGAGATAGGGAATCAACTAAAAGGAATTCAGGTCCCATGATACTAATAAACCCCCAGATTTACCCACAGAGTTTACCGCACAATAGTGCCATCTAGGTATTAGTAAATGAAAAAAGGCACAAGCTTTCTCTGCATGTACTAAAGTCTCCCGAAGAAAAACAATATTAGGCCGCACTTTATCAAAAAGTCCCCGGACATAGGATAATTTTAGGACACCCCCCGTTCCCCTAATATTGAGTGAGATCAATAACATTATTTGGATCGTGTAAGGGCCTTCAAATCTCTAAGGGCCCCACCATCAGTGGAAGATCGTAAAGAAGGTTCGACAACCTTCTCAATGGATGCTTTTTTTCTATCACTTCGAGTTTTCACTGGAGAATGCTCAATACCTAAGCCTCTTGACCAGACAAACTCTTTCCCAGCCTCCCCGACGTCTGTACTTTTACCACTGTAATCACCAAGTTCGGTCTCCGAGACCGTTTCTAAATTACCAATAAAAACTAGCAATTTGACAGAAGAATCATTACTGCGAATGAACGGGATAAGTGAATCAAGTACCGTAGTCAGATTTAACTCTTCGTCTTTCGGTTCATGGTAACCAGGAAGATTAGTAGGTAGTTCCAGTTCAGGTTGACTAGAGCATGGGAAATGAGAAGACACATCTAGGGAGAAGGGCTCATGAGAAGGGTTTCGGTCAGTGAGTTTGTCAACTGACAAAACCTATCGGTTCATCTGAACCACAGGATACATAGCCCTAAAAATAGTCTGTGAAGTAGTATGTGAGTCAGAGCCCTCAACAGAGTCAACAATGTCTCCCGAATGTCCATGCACAGATAAAGGTGGCGAATCGACATCAACAATAACTTGCTTAAGCCATTAAGAAGATAACATCAGTTCTCATTCACCAGAAGTCAGAGAATTATAAAAAGACAGACAGGAGGATTGAATCTTACCTAGAACCATCGAAGAGGGCTCCTGAAAACTTGATTATCTGCCAGCAAAACCTTCAAACCCCGTATCCATCGACTCATCAAGCTGAGTATAGTAATCTCTAAGAGAATCTGTCGACTCTTCAAGAAAATTATTTCCTTGACACTCTCGGTGAAGATGAGTAGTGCTTCTACAAAAGCTACAATGAAAAGGAACCCCTAAACAATCAAGTTTCTGCAGAATAAAACTACCTCTCCACTCGATTTCTAATGCAGCAGGGAGTCCATGTTGAACATCAATTTCCACCATCACCTTGCCAACCTTTCTTGCAGATGCCGAAAGGTTACCTTTGTCGGTCATTATAAACTTACCTAGGGAATTCCCAATAGCTTTCAAAGCGCCAACATTCCATAAAAACCAAGGCAACCCCGAGAGAAAAACCCAAATATGTCTGTGTGGGAAAAAATCAGTTTCTAGGTTAAATGTTAATCTCCACCTTTTTAGCATTAAGCTACTTGTTCCATCCACCTAGTATGATTTCAACAATAATGTTGCATCTTCCGGGTTCCTACAAACAAAACCAATCCATCCTTTTGATAACATGAACAATTATGGGACGTATCCAATAATCGGACACCAAATCTTCTCTAACCAAGCAGAGAGTTTTTCATCACTCATTCTATGGTAGGAAAATCTGCCTACTAGGCCACATAAAGCTAGCCTACAAGTATCTTCTAAGCCTATGTTTTCCCCAAGAACCATTCTCTTTACCGCATTCGAGGCTTTCCACTATTTCCTATAAGTCCGGTCACCAAAACCAACCAACGAAAACTCCGCCTGGTTCTGAACTTTACCTACACCACCACCTAAAAGTTTAGAAGATTTATGTACCAATGTAGAATCCCCTAAAGCATCATTTGATAGGGCTGGTAAAAAGGTATCAAAAGACAGATTATGTTCAGGCTTTGAAGTAGCATAGGGTTCCTTTGTTATGGAAGGTATAACAGGTGCTCCAGATGAAAAACGCTTAGGGTTCGATATCAAACTCAAAGTAATATGGTGCATATCAACTTCACCTACCTACCATAACTCATCCACATGCTCACTCAATAATGCTTTTACCTCCACATTAATAGTTTCCAATTTGGATGAATCCATCTGGATACCACTAAGAAAAACCACTTGGAAAATAGGATGATTCAAGGAAGAATAAGACCCCACCTCCCTCGATAAAAAACAAAAAAAAATAAGACTGACAGGGTTAAATGCCACTTAAAGTCACTACTATCAAACTTCGAAGTAAGTTAACAAGTGTAACATGTAACCCAAAATCCAGTCCAGTTTCCAAAAAGAGAAATAATTAGAAAGACCCCTAAGCATCAAGAAAAAATGATGAAACAAGAACCAAAACTATTACAAAACGGATGGGAAAATCTTGTCACCACTGTTAAGGCGAGAAAGGATTGTAACCCTGCTAGAACTTCATCCATGGCATCTCTGGTTAGTCTACCGCACAATAAAATTTTGAAAACCATGGCTCCAACGGTCAACATCTTTTTCATTTGCAAGATGACACTCAGTGGTCAAATTAAAGTCATACATTTTCTTCCGAGCTCGGTGTGAAATTGAAGTTGATATTTATTAAAGATCATCCAAAGAGGGAAAAAGCATTGGTTCAGTCCACATAATAAACGTTGTATTTAAATGATAGTGATAATACGTCATAAAACAACTTTACAACTTAATAATTTGAAGGAATTATGATATCATGTGAATAACCTATTTTTGAGTATTCTTCATAAACATTTAAAAGAATAAAAGTAATGAGTTTCTAAATGATAATAACTGGGTTATTTATAATTATTTAAAAGTTTAAATTAAAGTAATTATGAAAATCAATTATATATATAAAAAGATAAAAATATGAAAAATTTAATCTTAAATAAATTAAATTTCAACATAAAATTATAAAAACATGATTATAAATACTTTATCAAAATTTATTTTTATCATTCTCAATATCCCTATTCAATTCATCGATTAAGTTTACAAACATGAAGAAAAATAACCCTACCCATATCCATAAAAGCAAACATTATTATTAATATTTTAACAAAATTTATTTTTATTATTATCGATACTAATCACACGGGAGAGGCTACAACAGGTCACAGGGACTACCCACAATAGGGTTTACTACTCCCCACAGGGAGAGCCGTGCTCCAACGAAGAAGCTATAGGGTTGTGTCCATCCATGTCCATAAATGCTAGGTTTCTATGCACTCAATTCCATCCAAAAAAGAAAAGAAGAATAAATATGGAAGATCCTAATTCCATTAGCTCTATTCCAAGGCTCATTGACTTAGGCTACAGGTTGTTAGTGCAGGCTGCATAAGCACCTGCTAGGATAACAAACATTATTATAAATATTTTAACAAAATTTATTTTTATTATTCTCAATACGCAAATCAATTCATCGATTAAATAAAGTAAACTATTACATTCATTTAAAACTTTATATATCACATACATGATAGGAAAATGGCCATACATTTAAAATTTATTATATAAATAATTCTTGTACATAATGGTTCATTAAATCATTTAAATAAAATGACCATACATTTAAAATTTATTATATAAATAATTCTTGTAAATAATGGTTCATATAATTTATTATATAAATCATTTAAATTATTGTATAAGTTTATTGTGTTTTCCTATTTTATGTGGTTCTTCTTATTTAACTATAATATAATATATAATAGATATACATGGTTATATCTCTCTATGATATATAAAGTATATTGTGTTTTTCTGGATGGGGTGCCTTCCAGTCCATAGTGTATATGATTAACCACAGAGCAGTAAGAGCACTTGTCATTTGGCTTATTGATCTTTGAGCCAATAGTGCAGGGGAGGCTTCAGGATGATGTCGTTTTAGGGCATTCAAGGCATTTCGTACTTAGTTAGATTTTGTTCCAGGGGAATGTTGCAGGTTTGCACGGTGGAGGTTGGCGTTTATAACTTCTGGTACTAGGTGATTAAATTGCCATTAACGAAGCCCAATGGTTGGGGAAGTGCCATTATGTTTGTGGTTTATATATGGTGCATTATCGTAGGCAAGGAGAACAATGGGTCGGGGCAATTCACATCTGAGATTCTTTCATTTCTGTGTTCACCATGTCGAGGCAACGAGGCCACTCAAAGCGGGGCAGGGGAGAATACATTCCAATAGGTTAGCTTCTCTCCTCGGTCGTGGGCAGTGACAATTCAAACAACCACAAAAGCGATCCATGTCTCCATCACTCAACTCGGTTATGGCTCACCAGCAAGATAGTGGACACACCTTAATCGGTTGGGGCTGTAAAATTGAATGGTTTGATAGATGTGGGCTCTCTATGGGTTATGCCCTGAAATCTTTCCCGGGATGGACTTCTTCAGAGAGCCCATCGCAAAGATCCCCTCGTGGTCACTCCAAACACACTCATAGTGCTCAGTCTGCAGGACATCCAACTACTCATCCATCTATATCACCCTCCTCTGATAATCCAAGCGTATCTAAAGATGAGGACTCTCAATGCATCTTTGAGGCCTTGTCCACACTTCAACTTTTGATATTTCAGCGTTAGAGCAAAATCTTCGACGTCAAATCACACCTTGAGCTTTTGGAACACTGCATCTCCCTAGCGATGGACTTGAACATTTAATGAGATGCCTCGTCAACTCCTGGGATAGTTGGAAAAACGACGCCAATCCTCCTTCCTCCAGGACATAATTCAAACATAACATGATGGTCACTAGGTTCAACACTTTGGTTATTGGTTTTTCTAGTTTGTTTATGGTCCATCTAGTCATTATAGCTATTAGTTTTGAGGCAATGTCAAGATCACTAGTTTTTGTTTTAATTTTGTATTTGGCACGATTAAACAACATCTATGATATTATAACCACCTGGCTCTGTTATATTTCTAATAACATAGGGAGCATAACTCTGAAAACTCAACTGGAACCGAGTTGGTTTACAGTCATGACAACTCTTACTCGAAAAAGCACTTGTTATTTTGTGTCAACTTTTCATGAAAAAGAATTTATAGAATACTTACTTAAAATATAAAATATATTATAGTGTGTTATTATTATTGAAATATACCGAATGGAATAAAATATATTATAGTGTGTTATTATTATTGAGATATACCCAATGATTTGGTGACCATTCTATTATAATATATATTATATATAAAATATAAAATATCATCATTGAGATATTTCCAAACATTTCACGGTGATTATCAGATCATTGGTAAATGTAAAATAAAATTTCATCTAAACATAAATACTGTTTCTTAATAGTTTTTGTTGCTTTGTAAAAAGTATTTTGAATAATTTTTTCATCTAAACATAAATACTGTTTCTTAATACATCTAAACATAAATACTGTTTCTTAATAGTTTTTGTTCCTTTGTAAAACGTATTTTGAATAATTTTTATATAATATTCAAGTCACATTTTTAAAATAAATTATATGGTAATTAATAAAATGAAAAATTATATTTATGATAAATGGTTACTTAAAGTGTTAAATGATATGAATAATTTTTAGAGTTATATTTTATACTTGTAAAATAATATTTAGTTTAATTTAATTAAAGACAATTGTATATATAAGTAAATTTAGTGATTGAGTATTTTGAATTTTAAGCATAAGTAGTATTGATTATAATGATCAAAAGTAAGATTAATGAGGTTTTGAGATATAATTTTAGAGAAGTCATTATAATTATGAAAATTAGTAATGTTTTGATATCCAATTTTGAGATTGATGAGGTTTTTATTAAAACTAATGGATAAAGGGAAGATAATGAAGTTTTAATATCTAATTTTTACATTAGCTAGATTTTTATCAAAAGTTATGGTTGTTGAAAAATATGAATCATTATTGATGACCATTTGTAAATGAGATGTCATTTTTATCTTTTACATATGTTTCAATTATCAAAATATAAATTAGATTTATAATTTTGACATAAATCTGTTAGAAATCACTATTTTTTTTGTTTGAAATCTATTTCTGAATGCAGAAAATGAATTCAGCACGCTGCATTCAAATTATACAGAAATAATTATTAAATCTAAGAATCTAATAATTTCTTACCAATTTTCTGATAAATATCCTAAAAAAAATCCAAAAAAATAAATTTACTTAAAACATTTAAATTAAAATTATATAAAACATTAATTTAAAATATATACATTGAGTAAAATAAATAGAATAACAGTGGGAAAAACATAATGTGACAACCTCTTCACTACTTTGTTAAAATACACAATAGATCACTTAAATTAAATTATTGTAAGAGTTTATCGAATTGTCCTGATTTATTGATTCATCGTACCACCATGCAATATTTTAGTGGATGGCAGCGTGGTGATGGAAGTGGGAGGCTGGGTGCAATATTTTAGTGGATGGCAGCGTGGTGATGGAAATGGGAGGCTGGACGCCAACAACAGGAACTTTATCACACCCATTAAACCGTTCAAATTAAAATAATGTTTTATTAGTTGGCACCAATTTCTCATTCTGAAATTGACGTGACGGATATTGCACCATCACCCAAACACTGTGAAACGAGTGGCCCCACTCCATAAAATAAAGAGAGTATCCACGCAACATAAAATAAGTGAATTATTGTACTGAGATTGGTCGCGTGAAATAATGTACCATGTGAATAATAAAGTAGAGATTTAAAAAAATAAAAAAGAAGAGTATATCAGCTTTATATAAAGTCTGTTAGACAGTGAAAGTGGTACTGGTATATCAGAATGGTGGTCCACACATATAAAAATATAAAATTATCATACTATTTTGAATTTTCTTTAAAGTTTATTATGCACGGATTGAGGGTTAATAAATTTATAGTGAGATTGGCGTTGGAATTTCAATCTACTGTCGATATGCTATTTGTAGAGAGGACAAAGTGATTTCTTCAAATTATATATATTTTTAATTTATATATATAATTTTAATTTAAAAAGTTGAATAAGTTTATGAGAAGAAAATATTTTTTTTTTTTTTTAATTTATATATATAATTTTAATTTAAAAAGTGGAATAGATTTATGAAAAGAAAATAAAAATTAAAGAGATATTAGGTTTCTCAATACTAAGTCTAAAAGTGATTGTTTGAATTTTCAAAATATATTTTATTACTTCATTGGAATGTTCATAAGGGGTATAAAAAAAATAATGAAGCAAAGTGTGTTTATTATGTTAGTGGAAGAATTGTTTCAATGCAAAGTTTAGTGAAAGAATTGTTTTTTGGCTCCATTAATTTTGAGTAATCAAATTTTTTGAATATTTGTATTATAAGTAAGAAATTTCAAACTAAATTGTAAATTTGAGATAACTAATTTTTAAATAATATTGAAATTTAAATTTTATTAATAAATAAAATCTATTAACTACGATAGTATTGAAATTTTGTATAATTTGCAATTTTTTTTGTATAGATAATGGAAAGTGAATCTAATCTTGTAGGCGGAATTTGACTAAACCAAAATATATATTTTTTTTTGGTATTTTTTTTTCCACGGTAAAAAAACTTAATTTTATTCATTTGAAGAGAAAAAATTACATTTTGTAGGTGCTTTTAAGCACAATTCATCTGTGAGAAGAGATGGTTCAAGGCTGGAACTAGTAGATAATCCTCAAATGATGTCTCTCAATCCCAAAAAAGACATTCAATAAAATACAACAACAATAGACTTAACATAAAAGCTGAAAATCATATGGAAAGTAGACCCATAAGGATCCATTTAACATGAAAAACTTTGAACCAGTATTCAAAAATATGGTCGAACATCAGACAGAGAGAGTACAAAAAATAGTAGAACATAAGCATTTTGAATTTGGAAGTGTTGATGTCACAAGCAACTGTTGTTATGGTTGAACCATGTGTTGGAAGATTGGTTGTTGTCATTGATGTCAACAATAGTTATTGGTTTTGACCCCAAGATTGATGAAGGTATTTGGACATGAAGGACAATGCACATGCAGATACAACACCCATGGATGGATAATATACATCATGTTGCTTCCGGTGGTAGGTGGCACGTCATGTGGATCCTCATGGTTGAGGAGAAATGAATTTTTGAAGATGACAAAGTGAATTGAAGAAGTACAGGTCAACCCTGAAGATAATTAAAGAAAAGAATTAGAAAATAAGAAAGTGTCAAGTCGACCCTAATGTTAAATGGAAGTGACATAAAGGGTATAAATACATCTCATTAAACATTCATTTTTTAACACACACAAGTTTGTTAATGAACAAGGAGATATAAGTCGAATTTCAGAGGAAATATGAAGTAAAGAAGGCCAAATTTTAAGGGAGGATGAAGTCTTTTGGTGATGTGTTCTAAGGTATGTTATTTATAGGTCATCTTACCATTTTCGCTATAAATTGTTTTCTAGAACGATTCAGATGGTGAAACTTTTATGCTATTGAGAAGACATATCTAGGTACCCGTGGTAAAAATTTCAGCCCTTTATTCGCTATAACTGTGGAGATACACTCTGTGGAAGATAGGGTTTTTGACTAGTCCTGAAGCTAGTCATAAACATGTGTTTTAGGTAAAACAATTATAACATCTTCATAGAGAATCCAAATGAAGTGAGACCAATTGCATTGGAAAGAGTACGCGTTGTAGTTTCATGTGTACGAATTTCAAAATCTTATGTTAAATATTGAGCATGGGGTATGCTGTACAAGTTTTCTCTCCTGAATAAACCATAATTGAATAAGGTCTACCATTTTCTCTATAATTCCTTTTCTGGGAGGATTTAAGGAGTGAAACTTGGAGGAGTTTCAGAGAATACAATGAGTTATATTATCTACAAGATCAGAGTATTCTAAGAAGTGAAGAATTGCAGAAGTTGAAGAAGTCTCAGGAAGCATTATTAGGTTCTATGTGATGGTTGGTTGATGGTGATGATTTAATGTAAAGTTTTATTATCTCTCATATATTCTTGGGTGGAAGGAAGGGGCAAGGATGGAGAGGTCAACCCTCTCTTGATATTGGAGGATTGTATCTTCCTTTTGGAGGTTTATCCCTCCCTTTATATT
>JASDQU010217414.1:15735-33389 GCA_032191745.1 Picea mariana | reverse complement strand
TTAACCACAAATTCACTTAAAAATGTTAAGAATTGATAAACTTTGGAAAAGCATAGTTTTAACCCAATAATGAGGTAAATGTAATGATGTGGAGGTGATATGAAGGTGAAATGGAAGTAATTGTGAAGGTTTTAGTGAATTAATGGAGTGAAAATAAGGACCATTTTGAGACTCAACAATAATAATGGTGCCAGTGTTTTGGAGTAAAATCTAATGAGGGATAATAGTAAGTAGATCCAATTCCCCTGAGAGAGAAACACATCCCATCCCATGGTTGTAGACCTATGAGTGTTGCGCCCACCCATTGAAGCCATCTCAGGTGAGACTACACAGTGCACTTGTGCATTGTGTTTCCTTCTGGTAGAAGGGTTTGTTGGTAATCCTATAGTTATAACCTAGGTCTACCCAAGCAAGCCAACACCTCCAAACCTGGACATCCAGTTGTTCTTGGTCGACCTTCGTTGGCCACTGCTGATGCATTTATTAGTTGTTTCTCTGGGAGATGACAATTTCTAATGGGACCCACAGTCAAAAACTTGTTCTCTTTCCTTCTTCCCAGCCAACCAATAAAGTTCATTTATGGTTGGATAACCCCTATGGGGAGGAGAACTATGCTCAACTCTTGTTAACACTTGAGCAAGCAAAGGGAGTTCAAGAACAAACTAAAGAACATATTTTAATCTTATTTCTAGCCAATACAGAATGCATTGAGTATCCTCAATATTTTCCAGAATTCACACATATTTTCAGCCCTAAGTTTCAAGAGGTTTGGCATCCCTCCACTTTTACATTATTTACTATATCAGCAATAAGTGGAGAAGGAGATTCAATTGTTCGGATTGTTGAAATCAATCCTAGAAAATCCCTGTATATAAATTCTAGCCTTAAATCAGATCAACAACAAAAATTGATCCAAATGATTCAAGGACAGTCCAATGCTTTTGCATGGGATTACTTAGATATGAAACGAATTCACTCTGATACGTGTATAGATCATATTTACACCAATGATCAAATCAAACCTGTTAGGCAACCCCAAAGAAGAATGAACCCAACCTTAAAAGACATAGTGAAACAAGAGCTCCAAAAACTTCTACATGTCAATTTTATTTACCCTATTTCAGATAGCAAGTCGGTATCCCCATTAGTTATTGTCCCTAAGATGAATGGAAAATGGAGAATTTGTGTGAACTTTAGGGAGCTGAACAAGGATACCTATAGAGATTATCTACCCTTGTGTTTCATAGACCAAGTCTTGGACACCTTGTCTGGGAAGAGGTACTTTTCTTTCTTAGATGGGTTTAGTGGGTATAACAAGATCCAAATTTCCCCTGAAGATTAGGAGAAAACCACATTTACTTTCCCATGGGGTACTTATGCTTATAGGGTTCTTCCCTTTGGTTTTTAAAATGCCCCTGCAACCTTTTAGAGGGTTGTCCTAGCTATTTTTTTTTATTTAACCCATGACTATGTAGAATTCTATATGGACAACTTCATAGTATATGGGGATGATTTCCAACAGGCATTGGACAATTTGGAGAAAGTATTGATCATATGTAGAGAGACTAATATTTCCCTCATCCATAAAAATCTAGAATGATGCTCACTGAAGGGTTTGTCTTGGGTCATCATATTTCTGGTACCAGAATAAGGGTAGATCCTGCTAAAATCGAGATTATTTCTCAAATCATGACCCCTAGCTCACAAAAATAAGTTAAAAACTTCTTAGGACATGATGGATATTACATAAGATTCATTCAAAATTTCACAAACTTGGCTGCCCCACTATTCAAATTGCTAGCAAAAGAGGCTGAATTCTATTGGGATGAGCAATGTTAGATTTCTTTTGAAATTTTAAAGAAAAATCTTTCTAGTGCCCTTGTGTTAAGAGGAACAATTTGGTCTCTTCCCTTTCATATCTTCATTGATGCCTCAGATACTGCTTTGGGGGTTGTTCTAGGACAAAGAGAAAACCAACTTCCCTATGCTATCTACTTTGTCAACAAAAATCTCTCCCCAACCGAAGTAAATTATATTGTCATTGAAAAGGAATTATTATCAGTAGTTCATGCCATTAATAAATTCAGGCACTACATAACAGGGTATGAGGTTTTTGTACACACAGACCACTCAGCCATTAGATTTTTAATGAATAATATTGTTACCAATGTTACAGTTACTAGATGGATGCTACTATTACAAAAATTCAATATTACTATCACTGACAGACCTGGAAAAGATAACCTTGTTGTTGATTTCCTATCTAGACTTATTCATACAGGTGATAATGTACCAGTGGATGAAAATTTTCCAGATGAAATTATGTTTGCTATTTTTACTTACATTCCTTGGTATGTAGATCTAGCTATCTTGTAACAGGAAAATTACCTCGGAATCTGTCCCTTCAAGAAAAATAAAGGATTATCCAGCTAAATGAAAATTATATGTGGCATGATGACTGTCTATAGCGTACAGGACCTGATTTGGTGATTAAAAGATGTGTACGAGAGGATGAGATGTATGATATCATTAAATCTTTCCATGATGGCCCATGTGGAGGCCATTTTTCTGATAAGAGGACAACATACAAAATACTACAGTCAGGATACTATTGGAAAAATATTTTCAGGGATGCAAAGAAGTATGTGGGCAGTTATGATGATTGTCAAAGGATGTGGAAACCAACTGCAAGTGATGAGATGCATCTCCAAGCTCAGGTATTAATTAAACCTTTTGAGAAATAGGATTTGGACTTTGTAGGACCAATCAACCCAATGTCTCGAAGAAGAAGGTATATACTAGTCTATATAGATTATGTGACTAAATGGGTAGAGGATAAAGCTTTGTACTCTGCAAATGAACAATATGTTGTTGATTTTATATTTGAATACATGTTTACTCGTTTTGGTGTGACTCGAGAAATAGTGACAGACCAAGGAACCCAATTTACCTACAATTTGGTCAAATCCATTACTGAACAATATCTGATTAAACATAAAAAATCCTCACCTTATCACCCCCAAGCAAATGGACAAGTGGAATCAACTAACAAGGTGATAGAAGCTATACTTACCAAGACGGTTCAGTTACACCATAAATATTGGGTGGATCGGTTTCCTGAGGCCTTATGGGCCTACAAAACAACTTGGAGAAACACAATAGGCCATACACCTTATGAATTAGTGTATGGGAAGCAGGTGTTGATTCCCATAAAATTCTAAGTAAAAACTTTAAAGACTGCTATGCAATTGGAAATGGATTTGGATGAATCCCAGAAACAGAGGATGCTGTAGCTAAATGAACTTGATGAAATCAGACAAGATTCTCTGCAAAGGACTACACTCATTCAAGAACAAAGGACTAAATGGAATGACAAGTACATCAAGAAGAAATATTTTCAGCCAGGTGATTGTGTCGTTCTATATGACAGTAGGTTCAAGAATTTAAAGGGTAAATTGTCCACTTGATGGTTGGGACCCTATGAAGTATACACAGTTTATGACAATGGTTCAGTGAAGATAAAAACTATTAATGAAGATCAAACTTCCTTTGTTGTAAATGGGCATAGATTGAAAGTTTATCATAAGCCTTTTTCTAAAGAGGATTTTATCAAACAAGTTCTTCAGAATTCTGAAATGCAATTGTTAAGCAAGAGGAGTCCTCCTCCTATTGAACCATCACTGTAAGTTTTGTTGTGTGATTTAATTTAACTTTGTACATATATGTATATAGGTGTATGTTAGATAGTGATTTTTTATGTTATTAAGAAAAGCATAAGATGATTGTGTTCTCATGTAGATAAGTAATAAGGAAGACATCTGCCAGGTGTAAGTTTATTCCTTTACCCAACCATGGTAGATTACTCATGGGAAAGGATCCTAATGGAGTTTTCTTTAAGTTTTTCAGACTCCTAAAAATTGAAAACACCGGCGAGCATTAACTAATATGGGCTCGAAAAAAATCCATAGGGCAGTATATGGAGTCTTCTTTAAGTTTTCTAGACTCCTAAAAATTGAAAACACTGGCGAGCATTAACTGATCTGGGCTCGAGAAAAATCCGCAGGACAGTATATGGAGTCTTCTTTAATTTTTTCAGGCTCCTAAAAATTGAAAACATCGACGAGCATTAACTGACCCGGGCTCAAGAAAAATCCACAAGACAGTGGTAGTTAGATTTTTATTTCTAATAAAATGGAATTGGCAACAGAAGAAGTGGTCTTTCTGGTTCCAAAAAGAGGAGGTTTTTGCACCTCTACAAGAGGATGTCCAACTACAATTGCCTCATTTATATAGAGCTTAGAGCCCAATCATTGGATATTTTACCTCATTTTATGATACTTCCACTGCATTTGCAACACCCCTGCACCAGTGTGTTGTTTATAATGTTTTCAACTTGGTCATTCAGAGGAAAAAAGTCACATAGAACATTAGTGAGTGCCAACCTATACTTCATATTGACCCTCAGAACACATTTATACATGAAGAACAAGCCTACACGATTTTGGGTACTTTGCCAAAGTTTCATTATGTACTAAAAGAACAGTTTCTGAGTTCATCTGGTACTAGACAAGTCTCTCTGTGTTGGTCTAGTAATGAAAAATCTCCCTGTTTTGGTCTAGTACTAAAAAGTCTTTATGTGTTGGTCTGGTACTAAAAAAATTATTTGTGTTGGTCTGATACTAAAACGATCTTTTGTGTTGATCCAGTATTGATGAGGGGATTTGGGTAACATTGCTCTAGATTTGATATTGCTTTAATTGATCGAATGCATTCTGGGTAATAGAGGTATGGACTCAATGTTTATTCCTTTTTGTTAAGAATTGCATGAATTTTGTATTATACATATGGTTACCCTCATATTCCCTTGTCATCTTGAGTTATTAAACCTTCGTATCATTATTTTCTGAAGTTTTCATGATTTCCCCTATTTTCAAAATCATTTTTGATATACATATATCTCTTCATGAGGTGATCATCCAATTTGGAATATCTTGTCAAAAAAATTTGTTTGTATGATGATAAAACCATGATTATGCCACCTTCTATGAACTCACGTTGTTCAAACTTCTGATGTCGAACGCTACCCAATGGTGAATTTTGGTCACATCACCCACATTCGTCATAATCATTGTGAAAACCAGTAAGAATGGGATGTGATGCTACTTATGGGTATAATCATCACCTTATCCATGAACATGATCCTTGGGCATTATTTCTGACTCCTTCCTTACCTCGCTATCATTTCCAAGAATTGATCGTTGTCTTCTCATTTTCATTGTATATGATATTCTGGATGGCTTTTCCATATAGATGAGCGTTAATTAACCGCTTCCTACTATACACCACTCTATCCGCTCCTAATGTATCGTTACTTTGCTTCCATCACCCTATTCTCGTTGTTTTACGTCCAGTACCAAACCCTCACCCAAATTTTGTTTCCCATACTTGTTTTAAAACCCATTTTTAAGTCGGCATGGGGGTTGACAGGAACGAACCAGTGTTCCATCTGTACAGATAAACATAGGAGTATCAAGCTTGCAAAGAAATATTTGAAAGGGTTGGTTGGGTCCCCTTCTTAGAAAAATTTAGAGGACATCATGAAGGGGTATCTCGCGCATTCGCCCAGACTTATGATGGAGAGAGTGTCCAGTTGGGGGACCTAAAACTAATGATCACTGAAGCCACCATATCATAGGCGATCAAGTTACCTTCCACTGGAGAGAAGTATTTCAAAGGCGTCATCATTGGCAGGAGCCTCTGTCAGAAATTCTTGAAGCTTGACAACCTAGACCCCGATTGGATGAAAGGTATCTCCAGAAGCTGGATCAAAGAAGAATATTGGATAATGCTCATCTACTTACATAATTTTTTAACTTGTGAAGGGAGGTATGCAGTCACCTTTCTTTATCATTTAAGTCTTTTATTGCATTTTGAAGGAGGCCCACACATAGACTTTCCCCATTTCCTTTGGATGAGTCTGAACAAGATGGTGAGGGGGATTAAGTCTACATCTAAGAATCCCAAAACTTGTCTCTACCACCATGGACTGATGAAACTCTTGGTTGTCCATGAATTGAGAAAACGAGACAATAGTTGGAAGAAATTCCTCATAGAAAACTTTGCTCAATATATTTCTAAGTCTGTAGAAGGGAGTGTAATAGGGGAACATAGTAAAGGGTCATATAGGAAGAAGGGAGATCGCATATATAAAGGACATAAATATAGTAATAAAATCGATCCCGTTGACCCTAGTTCACCACAATATGTAAGTAAATTGGACAAAGGAAATACAATAGCTTTAGAAGAAAAACCTGCACTTATGGTGGAACAATCATCCAACACCAATAAAATTCGCCCATACCTATCCACTAAAAGTAAAAGACAAATTAGTGTGAAAGAGAGGAAGAAACAAAGGTTTGGTAGTGATGTTGGAGAGGTTGCAAACACTGTCCCAGAAGCAATTTTACCTTAGAAGCAGGTTGGAGAAATTGCAGAGAAAACTCCAGAATTAATTATTAAGGTTTCTAAAGAGAAGGGTGGAGAAGCATAAAAGACCCCTGAATTGAGAGTCAAAAGCAAGAGGAAATTCAGAGTCAATGATCATAGTACTATAAAACAATCCTCTAGTAGGAAGACAAGGAGTACAGTAGAGGAACAAGTTCTAGCCCCTACATCTAGGCCCCCTAATAGAAAGACAAGGAGTGCACAAACAGAACAAGTTCCAGTCTCCCCACCTAATTCCTCTAGAAAAAATAAAGAAGGAATAGGACAAACAAATTCCAATACCCATTTATGAGCTTAAAACGAAGAAGAGGAGATTATTTAAGGAGGAAACTTATGTTCCTGTTAGAACACTCGAGGAATTCCCAGGTCCAAGACGAAGAATCACCCGGAGTATGGTTAAGAAGGGGACAATTCCTCATGTCCCTTATTTTGCAGAAGATCCAGTGGACATTCCAACTTCACCAGAGCAAGAGGAGATGTATGTGACAACTATTAGTGAAGTTGAGGAATTAGTGACAAAGATACTAAAGGAATTAAGGAGAGAAGTTGAATCAAGGGAAGAGATAACTGAGAAAGCAACACATGGACCAATCATCTCTCTGACCAAACATCAATTGGAATTAAAAGTTAAAATGCTTACAAAATAGAATGAAGAGTTGAAGCAAGAAGTAGAGGAGCATAAAGTATTGGATAGGCACATCAAGAAAGAGAATGCACAACTGAAGGAGAATAACTGCAAACTACAGGGTGAGCATAATGAGGTCTCTACCAAGATTAACAAAGTTGTCTGCCTAGTACAGTATACACGATTTATTAAGAGGGATCTTAAGGATGAGGCTTCGGGGATGGATATATTAAAACCAGGAATTTAAATGAGGATAAACACCAGTTTTGCAATTTTGAGGATGATTCAACAATTTTTCATGAGGAAATTCAATGAATTGGGCATGGGGGAAATATTGAGCCTCCTTTTTGTCACCTTCAATTGCCTTATCTTGCCCATATCCTGACCATTTTTTCCTAATACATATGCATTTTCTGCCTATTTTCCTCATTAGACATGTCCTTTGGAAATTATTGCATACATATGAAGTAACTGATGTTTAAACTTGATTTATGATGATTTATTAATGATCAGGATTGAATATTTGATGTTTAGAACTCTCTAATTACTTTGGATAATTCAAGTAGACTCCATGATAACAAATCCTATTTCTGCGCTTGTCCGGTACCTGTTGTTGAGTTCGTCTGGTATCCTCATTCTCATCAGGTACCGACTTGTATGACTGTGTGCATCCGATACTGAGTTATGCAGCTATGCGCATCCGGTACCCATTCTTAATTTCCAGATTTGGTTGTTTGAATGAGATTTTTCTTGATGGGTCCAAGGCATTTGTTGGTTCATACACTCTCTATTCTTTGGAGACCACGATACATTTCATCACTCATGCACTTTGTGTCATTAGGATGAAATCATTCCCTTAAAAATCAATGTATCATCCAATTGTAATATTTATCCAAGTATTTGATGTTATCTTCAAACTTTGATTGTAATGGATACCTTTGTTTAAAGAGAGAGCCTTGTATATGATAGACATACTAAGATAGAATTAAGCATTGTTATGCTATAAGATTGGTTCTTGAAGAACTGTGGATTGTACCTCCATATTCTGAAGTAATGATATAATTTTAAGTTCATGGATTCTATATGTGTGTTTAAATCTTCTCTCCTATAAGTTTCTCTTAAGATCTTCCTTGTTGGTATGACAAGGGCCCACCAACCCAATCAAGGTAAGTCTCTTTGTATTTAATTGTGAATATGATTCTAGTTTTTTGTGTATGTGGAAAAAATAAATTTATGTTTGAGTACAACATATAATTTCATCCCTGACATGTTTCAGTGATACATTTAATAGTAGGTCACATGGATGTGTGGCAATTTTGAGTAGGTGGGAATTGTGTGTGTAATGTGATATCTCTGAGTGTAACAATTTATGAGTAATGATTTGTCATATTTGTGTGAGTATATCAGAACAATCATTTGATTTAAATGTTTTAGTGTTTTTTCTAGACTAAATGATGTAGTGTTTGTTTTCATTCTACAAATCTAAGGACAAGTTGGATCTCCATCTTTCACCATACATGAGCCTGTAATGGAGCATTCCACTACACTTAGATTTCTCTTCCAGAATTGATTAGACTGCACCTTGCAAACATAAGCACAATCAAAACCTCCATCTCTCACCCTACATGCACTTATAATGGAGTTTTTTACCATGCTTGGTATTTCTTTTAATCTTGATCAAGTTTCCTTTTAAAAGTATGCAAAGTGTTAATTGTTGTTAGTGTAGTTGCTCCAGAAGATAGAGTCACAGTTCATCTTTACCTTTCATGAGTCAGCAATGAACAGATCCATCCCCTCAGCAAGAACTCTGGATTATATGCTTGTTGATAATTTTTGCTTTTTGAATTTTGAACTGTGTGGAGAGTGTTATTTGAAAAGTGTGAAAACAAAGTATTTGGTTTTGAAAGTGTTTTCTCACATAGACTATACTCAGCAGACATAGGCAATTATCTATTATCAACACATACAATGCATCAACTCTATTGAATACGAAAATAGATTGACATATTAAATGATTTCAATATATTGAACATATAATTTCACCAACAAGGTGACCCACGAGGATGTCAATAATGGCTCAAAAAGGGTTCAATTATTAGGAAAAATATGTTTTTAGGCCTTTATCCTCTCATGACTTTCTCTCTAGCCTATAGGGTGGAGATTAAGGCTATAACAATGATACATAAAAAAATCAAATTGCCAAGGAGATAAGTGTACTTTCATGGATCGATCTTGTTGATAGCCTCTATTTGCAGCTAAGTGTTTGATCGATGGTTTATTGGCCACATAATTTCCTGGTGGATAGTGGCAAACCCTATCTTTAAATAACTTCATTTTATTCCAAGATAAAATAGGCATTGATTAATATGTGTTGATTGTATGGGAAGTTGTGGGATGAGTGCTCTTATCAACGATCATGGAAGGAAGAAATTCCCCTCGACTTGGATGGGTGGTGCGTATGATATTGGAAATCAATGAATTGATAAAAACTCGATGAATTTATGGCAAAATCCAGCTCTCACAAGGTTTCATTTATTTTCTTTTACAAATAGATCTATTTGTCTTCATTAAAATATATATATCCCTTTTTCCTTTTTTTGATATAGAATCTATATCGAAAATTTTGGATCTAACAGATATTTGTAAGATCAAAAAAAAAATCAGATTTAGATCTAGATTTACAATTTTTCTTATCATATCTACAAAGGTTCTTGAAGATTTTCAAAAAAATGGTATATCTAGATTCTATCACAACAATTTATATTTTTGAATTGCAAATAGTTTTTGTGACTTGAAATAACGAAATACCTCTTTGAAGTCTTTGTTTGGTTTGATGAAGAAACCAAGATAATATTTTGAGTCTCCTTCTTTACATCTCTATCATGGTCTTCTCATCACCATGACTCTTTCATCACAATAACATTCTCCTCACCATGGCTCTGATACCATGTTAAATTCCAAAAGTGTCCTCAGACACAATTTTAATGAAGAAAGAACATTATATTTTAATTTAATCTATTATCATTGAAAAGTAAACCAACGTATATTTATTTTAACTCCAAATCCATTAGATACGAGATGAATCCAAAAAAAATTGAGATGTTGATCCTCTTGGTGCTTAAAAGATCTCCAATTAAAATGGACCTACATTGTTCTGTATATATGTATATTAATACTCAATATTATTTTCTTAATTATCTTGTGTATATTATATTTTGATATTAAATAAAATACAACTATTCATTTATATTGGATTATAAATGTTTTTAATTATTTTTAAATATTATAGTGAATTGATTTATACATGAATTACACATCTTTCTCATATTAAATTTCATACATTCCCTTATATTAAATTATGAAATACACTTTACTTATTTTTATTTAAATACAATTATGTATATATAAACTTAATATTAAAAAAATTATATTAAAAATATAAACTTACATCCTTATAAATCTAAAACAAATTAACTTTTATAACTTCAAAGTATAAGTAACATTTCAGTAAATTATAAATATCAAAAGTATATAATTTATAAAAACTTAACTTTTATAACTTCAAAGTATGAGTAACAATTCACTAAATTATAAATATAAAAAATATATATATTTTAGAATTGAATTCAGAAAACATAACGTGGTCAAAAGTTTTAAAATTGAATCTAAATAACATAAACTGAGTGAAAATTTATTAAATAAATTTTAAAATTGAATCTAAATAACATAAATGATAAAATTGTATAACTAAGAAAATTGAGAAAATGATAATATGTGAAGTAATAATGGATAAATATTACAATGATATTTATGTTTGTTTTAAGATGTATTCTTGATTTATATGAACAATGAAATATTGTTATAAATTTTAATTTATTAATTTTTATATTTATATTTTTTTTTGGATTTTTATTTAGAAAAATAATAAAATATTATTGTGATTTTAATGGTTATATTTACATTTTTTATATGATAATCATTTTTTTTATGTTTTTAAAAGCTAGTCTAAGTGGATGGGATTTATGGGACTCATGGTGTTAATGTCATCCAACCACTTTGCCTCAATTTGAATCTTAGATAAATTTTTATGCGAGATTATGGACTTTGCATGAAAATAATGAGGGTTATAGTGGTAGGCTGGAGGATTCTACCTTATGTTGAGTGAGTGTGATGCTCAATAGTTACTAATTCCCCCAACCGGTTCATACAAATAAAAAACATGATTTCTCTCATTCTTTTACATATGTTTCAAATTATTTTATTTATCACTATTTTGAAATAACCAAATGCAAAATAAAACATATTTACATTCTTCTTATGTAGGGAATTGATATTCTCCATAGAAATCTTGTGATCTGTTGTGGGGTAAACCCAACAACCAATGTCTAGCTCTTTCCCACAATATGAACATATGAACCATTCTCCCAAATCCAATCCCAAATCCCATACCTAATGTTAATAATGACATTTTTTCATTCAAATGATTTAGCCATCCCAACTTGATATCATTACTCTTACGACTATTGCCTTCTCCCATTGGTGTTTTCTTTTCATTGCATTGATTTAAAGGAAACCCTTATAAGCACTTATTCTTTTGAAATAATGCTACATTGAAAGTAGAAAATTGTGTGCCTGATGGGATTGAACCACATAAGCTATTAAATGAAACATAAAAAATAGCCAACATTGACAATTTAGAGAGCTCTTGAGGAATCTCTCTAGTCAAGTTATTTTTGGCCAAGTCCAATTGTTCTAGAGTAGATATCTTACTAAGTGATGCATGTATCTTCCCTTCAAATTGGTTCCCAAATAAATTCAACAATCATAGGTTGCTTAGACTCCCTATGCTTGCAAGGACTTCTCTAGTAAAATTATTGCTTGACAAGTCAATTATTGTGTTTGTTACAAGCACATATCTGAGAGTATACTCAATTATTTCAATGATAATGAAAAATGATACTTCAAACTCATCATTAAAATTTGAAGATGCCTTGATTATAAATCCATGGAGTCTCTCAAGATCATATGGTATTTTTCCATTGAATTGATTGTTGGATAAATACAACACCTACAACTGGGTGAGATTTGTGATCAATTAAGGAACACTGCCATGGAAATTATTATAACTAATACTTAACACTCTTAAGTATTGAAAACTTTGCAAGGTACCTAGGGAGCTCACCTTCTAATCGATTTTTCCTTAAATCCAACAATTCACATGTGGCCAAAGATGCTAGAAGAGTCCCAAACAAATTGTTGCAGTGAGATGAAAAGTGAGACAAGTAACTTAGAAAGTTAGGATGTGGAAATTCTATGCTTCCTAGATCTCCATTAAGTGAGTTTTCTGATAAAAGTAAACTCCAAAGTGAAACCATGCCAGTAATATTGTGAGGAATAGTTCCAGAAATGTTTTTATGATATATATATATATATATATGAATGTAAGAGTGTAAGAGTGTCAAGATTTTTATTCATTTAGCAATGCTCGCAAAAATATTGTTATTAGATATATGCATTTATCTGAGAGCCTTGAGGTTTCGTATGGATTTAGGAATGTGCCCATTGAGGTTGTTTTTTGATAAAACCAAATCCTCGAGACCTTTGAGCTTTCCTATACCATATTCTTAGCAAGTATTTTGGAAATGTGATCAATGATGCCATGGATGTAGTGTAGAGAAATGAGAGATAAGGATGAGGAAGAGGAATCATTTTTCGATTTAGGCTTGTAGGCTAAGCAGAACACTTTGTTAATTTGAGAGTTTGTGTAGCCATTGGATACAAGAGCCTTGGCTAGGTGGGATTTTTCCTATTCAAGGAATTAAGGGTCTGAGATCTAGATGGCTTGAGTAACTAGAGTTTTTAAGGACAATGGATTTTTGAGTAGGATGATGATGGGATTCGGCATGAAGGTATCTATCAATGTGAGTCTTTTTTCGATAAACTTGTTGGGTGAGGGAGCCATTAGGGAGGCGAGAGATAAGAACATCCAAAAATGGGAGGGATCCATATTTTTCTATTTCCATAGTATTGGATATGGGGGGAGATGTTGTTTAAATGGTTGAAAAAGGAGGTCAACGAGGCAAGGCCATGAGGCCAGAAAATAAAAGTGTCATCGACAAAATGAAACCAATATTTAGGTTTGAAATGAGAGTTGTTAAGGGATAAATTCTTGAAGTGCTCCATCAAAAACGTTGGCTACCACTAGGGATAAGGAGGACCCCATGGTTGTACCTTAGTTTTGCTCATAGTAGGTACCTTTGAAGGTGAAGAAAGTAGAGGCCAGGTATATTTCAATAATGTTAAGGGTTTTAGGGTCTAGCATCTCAGAGATGAGGTCTAGATCTTCGGGGACATGAATCTTGGTAAATAAGAAGAGAACATCGAAACTGACCAATAGGTCATGGTCATAAAAGACTCCTTTAATTTTATTAAAAAAAATCATAATGTTAAACTTGATGACGATGATTATTTACCAAGATTCTTGTCTCCTAGAAAATCTATACATGCAACAACGAAAAAGAATACTACACGTAGAAACACTTGGATTACCTGCACACATTTATGGGGCCTTTTTTTTTAATGGATGTTAGAGGCCAGAGAAGCCACAACTTCGAATCTCAGTTGTTCTGGTACGAATAAAAGTAAAAATTATTCGCAATGTCAAATGAAGCAACGCAAGCCCAAATTATATTCTATTGATTTGGGTGTAGCTTAATCTCTCCAATGTAGATGTCAACTTCACAGATCTACAAAAAAACAACCTTCAAAAACAATGTAGATAATACAACTCCTGATCAATGAACGCATGATTGTTATGGGATGTATTCTCTTAGGGATATCACTAATCAGATCCGTAAGATCTCCCTAGGATCAACCTATTTATACTAGATAGGAGGGGTAGACTTCTTATGGATTTCCTAGATCTAGACTCAAGTACATGGATTCATGATCACCTTAGATTGTGTGGAAGATTTGCATACCTTTATTGAGGTGGTATTTCATATTTCCTAGCTATTGTAGTCCTGAAACTCCATCTCCAAGGTCCACAATCTGCTTCATGTATACAAAAGACCAACAAAACCTTCTCTTATACTATATTAAGGATTAGAATCATACATCCAATCTAGTTCTAATCAGATATATGAATAAATGAATCAGATATATCATTCATTAAATGAATACAAATGATATGAGGGGAAAATCAAATTATCTATTATAAATCATGAGAACAATACATCAAAACATGCATACCTCAAATGTTGATGCAAGCCTCTTTAGTATCCTTGCTCCTTCCCTCTCCTTGAAGCTCCTTGATCTAGCTAGGCTTCATTGATTTCTGGCTGTAGTAGGTACCTCTGCAGTTGGACAACATAACATTACCTTCAATTCTTCCTCCCTCTTTCCCAAGGATTTCCTTTGTTATATAGCTCTTGGAGGAGGCTTGGGGGAGGCTTCTACATCTTCTAGAGGCCACTAGAGACTCGAATGATGTGATTACCTAGGCCTTTAACATGAAAATCCAACTCACCCTCCACCTATCACATCATAACTCCTCAATTCTAGAAGTCTGACAGTGACTCGCATGATGAGATACTAGTGTCCATTGAGGGCCTCTCTTTTTTCCCACTAGGTGACCCACGAGGATGTCAATAAGAGATCAAAAAGGGTTCAATTATTATGAAAAATATGTATTTAGGCATTTATCCTCTAATGACTTCCTCTCTGGCCTATAGGGTGGAGATTAAGACTACAACAACGATACATAAAAAATTCATATTGCCAAGGAGATCATTGTACTTTCATGGATCGATCTTGTTGATTGCCTCTATTTGTAGCTAAGTGTTTGATCTATGGTTTATTGGCCGCATAATTTCCTGGTGGATAAGGGTGAACCCTATCTTTAAACAACTTCCTTTTATGCCAAGATAAAATAGGCATTGATTAATATGTGTTGATTGCATGGGAAGTTGTGGGACAAGTGGTCTTATCAACGATCATGGAAGGAGGAAACACCCCTTGACTTGGATGGGTGGTGCGTATGATATTGAAAATCGATGAATTGATAAAAAATCGATGAATTTATGGAAAAATACAGCTCTCACAAGGTTTCATTTATTTTCTTTTGCAAATAGATCTCTTTTTCTTCATTAAAAAATTATATCCCTTTTTCCTTTTTTTTGATATAGTATCTATATCGAAAATTTTGGATCTAACACATATTTGTAAGATCTAAAAAAAAAATCAGATTTAGATCTAGATTTACAATTTTTCTTATCATATCTACAAAGGTTCTTGAAGATTTTCAAAAAAAATGTAGATTTAGATTCCATCACAACAATTAATATTTTTGAATTGCGAATAGTTTATGTGACCTGAAATAACGAAATACCTCTTTAAAGACTTTGTTTGGTTTGATGAAGAAACCAAGATTAATCTTTTGAGTCTCCTTCTTTACATATCTATCATGGTCTTCTCATCAGCATGACTCTTTCATCACAATAACATACTCCTTACGATGGCTCTAATACCATGTTAAATTCCAAAAGTGTCCCCAGACACAATTTTATTGATCAGGGAAAAGATTATTACATAGTGGGAGAGAGTCAGAGCATATATATAACCTCTCAAGCCTTATCTCAATATGCCAAGTGTCCTTGACCAACAAATCAAGGATAATCACTATGAAAAGGATGTGACAAGGCCAACCTAGGAAATACACAACTTCTAGAATAACTATATTAATCTAGGAAAATATATTAATCTAAATAAACTTTGGGATTATTAGGCTAACAACATTTCTATTATGTACGGAATCGATATTATCCATAGAAATTTTGTGGCTTTTTATGGGATAAACCCAACACCCACAACCTAGCTCTTTCCCACAATATAAATAAAGCAACCACTCCCCCAAATCCAATCCCAATTCTGATACCTAATGTTAACAATGACATTTTTTCATTTAAGTGACTTAGCCATCCCACTTTGATATTATTAATCTTACCAATATTGCCTTTTGTCATTGGTCTTTTCTTTTCATTGCATGGATCTAAAGGACAACCTCGTAAGAACTTATTATTTTGAAATGAGGTTACACTAAAAGTGATAAATTGTGTCCCTGTTGGGATTGGGCCACATAGATTATTAGATGAAACATCAAAAACTGACAACATTGACAATTTAGAGAGATCTCGAGGAATCTCTCCACTCAAATTATTTTTGGCCAAGTCCAATTGTTCCAAAGTAGATATTTCAATAAGTGATGTAGGTATCTTCCCTTCCAATTGGTTCCTAGATAAATTCAACAATCGCAGACTGGTCATACTTCCTATGCTTCCAAGGATTTACCTTGTAAAATTATTGTTTGACAAGTCAATTATTGTGTTTGTTGCAAGCACATATGTCAAGGTATGCTCAAATCTTTTAATGATAATGGAAAATGGTATTCTAATATCACCATTGAGCTCAAAACATGATCTGATTTTAAACCCTTGGAATCTGTCAAGATCAGATGGTATTTTTCCACTGAATTGATTGTTGGATAAATCCAACACCTCTAACTCGGTGAGATTTGTGATCGATGGAGGAACACTGCCATGGAAATTATTATAACTAATACTTAACACTCTTAAGTATTGAAAATTTGCAAGATACCTGGGGAGCTCACCTTCTAATCGATTTTTCCTTAAATCCAACAACTCACATGTGGCCAAAGATGATGGAAAAGTCCCAAAGAAATAGTTAGAGTGAGCTAAAAAGTCAAACACAAAGTCAGTATGTGGAAAGTCTATGTTGCCCAGATTTCCACTAAGTGAGTTTTCTGATAAAAGTAAACTCCTAAGTGAAACCAAACCAGTAATATTGTTAGGAATAGTTCCAAAAATATTGTTATGAGATATATCTATGAAGTTAAGAAACTTGAGCTTTCCTATAGCTTTAGGAATAGTCCCATAAATATTATTATTAGATATCTTCATGTATTGGAGAGCCTTGAGGTTTCCTATGGCTTTAGGAATGTGCCCATTGAGGTTGTTTTTTTTATAAAACCAAATCCTCGAGACCTTTGAGCTTTGCTATGGCTTTAGGAATGGTTCCATTGAGGTTGTTACTACTCAAATCCAGTCGATACAGAAACTTTAAGTGACATATGCTATGTGGAATATGTTCGGGTAAGTTGTTTGAATTTAAATACAACAATTCAAGGGATTGGAGATTTCCTATTTCTTCAGGAATGGTACCCGTGATCTTGTTTCCTTTCAAGGAAAGAAAGTAAAGGTGTTTAAGATTTAGAAATCTTAGAATGGTTTCAGTTATACTCCCTAGGATCTTATTTGAATGAAGATCCAGCGAGGAGAGATTATTGCAGTTTCCTAGTTTGGAAGGGATAGAGCCTGAAATATGGCTCAAGGAATATCCTGAAAGATCTCCATCACAACCATAAAGAGTAAACCCATCTACAGATTCACATAGGACATTAATTGATAGGTCAGTAAGCTCTTTTAAATTTCCCAACTGAGGTGGTACA
>JASDQU010217412.1:6235-18090 GCA_032191745.1 Picea mariana | reverse complement strand
TCTTTTAGTTGCTCATTGCTTATATTATCACAATCAGCATGAACCCAGATCTTGCAGTTTTGACATTGAACCCAATTTCTTTTCAATGTGGGACTCCTACACACCTTCATGCAAATGCCACAGTACTGATTGTGCTCGTACAACTTGCAACAGAGTCGACAGATCAACGCGCCATTCTTAGATGTATTACTCGGTTGTTTCACCTTGACAGACTGTAATAATTCTGAAGCTGGAAACTTCTTGCTACAGCTGCTGCATATTGTTTCTCCTCCTTGATGGCTATCTTGATTTTGCATAACCCTGTATTCAGAAGAAAAATCTGCCGCAAAGGCTTCCTCAACTGCCTCAAGAAACTCACCCTTACGTCGCTTATAAACCTTTTCCAACACTTCCTGACCCTCATATGCTAATTCCTCCAACCTTTCCGAAAAATGGAACATCATTTCTTCTTTCACCCATGCATATGCACGGTCCCACCGATTCTCCATGCAGAAAAACTTAACACAAAGCCTCCCAGGAACGCAATCGCTCTGCACAGATTCCGGGGCATCCTGCTTCGGGTCGATAACTTTAGCAGGCCAAGCAGGGCTGTCCTTTCTCCTATCAAAGCTTGCCCAAACAATATCATCCACGCCAAATTGTCCCAGACGCAGGCCCTCTGAACATTCAAGCGCCATAAAATTCTGCAGAGGAGATGGCTTGGAAACCCTAAAATCATCGTGCTGCTGCTCGTTCTGATCTGTCTCTGCCACCCGCTTCTTCTTGGGTTCGTTACTATCAATGCTTTCTGCAACCTTTACTGTAGCACTTTGGCCCTTCAATTTTATGGTTCTTTCAGTGCTCATACCTTTCATGCGCTTACTTGGCTATTCTCTGATTCAACTACAAAGTCGCCAAACCTGAATTTCCCTGATTCAACTGCAAAGTCGCGAAACTTGGCCGGAAGCCTCGCCTTTCGAGGAGCAACGTTCTGTTCGCCGCTATTACGGTGACCTAATGATTCCGCACCCTGGCTCTCGCGTCTCAAATCTCTATTGGTCTCCCTAGAATTCTCCATGCTGAAAATAAAATGGCTAGGAGCACTTACCAGGTTGAAAAACTAACCTGAACTTTTCCTCGGACGATGGAATGATTGTATTGCAAACCCTAATTCGAATGGATTGTTATTGTTAGCCAGTCAGAGAAAAATGCATACAGGAATGTGCGATCTCAGAGGTTTTTAAAATCTCGCTGCGCTGTTCTGTTGCATTTTTATGGTCGTTGAAAAGGAAATAATGCAAAGCAAAGCGCGACAATACCTGTGGCTCTTTAAATAGGAGGAAACAATCCTAAAAATAAATAAACCACTAAACAAAATGCCCAAACTAGGCGTTATGTGGTCGGAAAAATAAATTCGCAACAATCGAAGCGGTTATATTTTCATTTCTTAGCAGGTTCTCCGTTTGCAGGAAATTAATTTAGCCCCCAAGATATAGTCAATACGTTTATAGCTTAACTCGCTTAACTCATCAAAGAGTTAAATTAATGAAAAGGGAAGGCAAGAGGTGTTCACAGTAGCCGTGGCGGGAATTGTACGGTCGAAAATTACGAACAGGTCCAAAATGTTTTTAATTAATTGTTGATGGTCAAACTCTACCTATATTTAGGGGAATATTGATTGCAAATGAATTAAGGATCTAATCTAAACATGGTTGAAAAGGGAAATATGGCCACTTAACCATACAGAATTAATTCGAACAATTTAAAAACATATTTTTAATATCATTCATGATCGAACTTAGTACATAAATATATATGCATCCGGATTCTTTATATGGTTAGTATTCCGTTTTTCACCGGGTAAATGTATTAACATTATAAATTATTTTATTTATCGATTAAAAATAAATAACACTTTATTTTTTTATTTTAAAAAATAAATAATTAATTAAATTATAATTTAGTTATAATTTAAAATTATTATTTTAATTATAATCTATATTTAAATTTTAGTAAACATTTTTCTTTGTGATTTATAACTTTCACTAAAAAAAACATTTTTCAAACTAACATTTTTTCAATCATTCATTACAATATATTGTAATGAATTTAAATTTATTATCAAAATTGTAATCTATATTCAAATCTGCATGATCCTATTTCATTTTTCAAAGTAACATTTTTTCAATTTTTTTTCAACGAAAAAAATACGCTTTATATTCTGAAGAGTCTAAGATTGTACAAGGCACGATATGCGGAGAAATGACCATACAAGGTAAAACAAGGAAAGCTTATATGCATGACAGTCTATCAGTCCATACAAGTTCTTTGAGATACAAGACAGCTGAGACCAAAGTCTGTCCCATGGGAGATCAGCGTCCCTAAACAGAAAGCTCGATCAAAGATTTATCATTGTAGTATGTCCTTCAATGCCATCTTCCCACCTAGTATAGCGAATGTGACCCGGAGACAAGTGTAAGGCTTTTTTGGAAAGGATGTCCGCCTCAAGGTTTTGTTCTCTGTAAATATGAGAGAAGGTGAGATTTTTTACAAGTTTAGTTGCAGCACGAGTTCTCTCCTTCCAGCATTCAAGGTCAGCTACCTGGAAATCTGCTTGCCCGATCAACCAATCAATGGTAATTTTGGAGTCGCCAAGAAGTAGAAGCTCGTTGACATGAAGACGACTCGCCAGGATAAGAGACGCCCACGCTTCTAATAGCTCAGCCTTCATATTGGAACCATTTCCACAATTTAGAGTCCACCGGAAACAAGTATGAGAATTTAGAACAAGTTTCCCTCCCGCCCCACAGAGAGAGCCGCTTTGCTGCGCCGCTTCGTCAAACCAGGCCACAATTCTATCAAGAGGAACTGTAAAAATAGGTTCGTTGGGAGAAGTAAATGAAGTCTTCTTTCTGTTGGAGGTCAGCTCAGCGATAATGTAATTTGCAACTCTATGTACTGATGGAGATTTTTCTTCGAAAATGGCCTCATTTCTTGTCTTCCATACCTGCCAGCAGAGTGAAATAGGCAACAGTGCAGGGTTCGAGGTAACCTTTAACCAGTTCTGGAAGCAAGAGGGGACGTTTGGGCCGTCCCAAATAGATCCAGGCGAAAGTGCAGGTGTGATGAGCTGCCACACCGCTCTGAAGAAAATACAGTTAATAAAAACATGGGAAACAGATTCATTTTGTGATTTGCAAAGGATGCAACGGCCGRGACCCACCCAGCCCCTGGATTGTAGATTAGGCCACATCAAAAGCTTGTTTTCAAACATGAGCCAAGCGAAAAGTTTTATTTTTAGTGTGTAGTTGCCTTTCCAAATTTTATGACGCCATCTATCCGCTGTGTTGGTCCAGCACTTGTTTGCTAAAGCATTGTACACGTTCTTTGCTGTAAGGAGGCCAGATCGATCCCCTCCCGTCCATAAAAAGGTGTCAGAGTGGTCCTGTAAACAGATGCCGGCTTTGGTCAATAGACGAGTGTATCCATCCCATTCAATTGCAAGATCCGAATCCAGAGTTAAGTCCACGCTGTTGAGCTAGGAATTGCCCAAATGACCACCACTGGTCGATGAAATCTGATAAAGAAAGAAAATTCTTTTTTTATGTAAATGCATCAGAAGTTGCATGGAGAGGAAGGCGTGACCTCCCAATCCCAGTAAGGCGTCTCTGCCTATCTCAATCTAAAATCCATTGCCTGGGTTCCAAGAGAGCCAATGGAGGATGATGGGCAGAGAGTTTAGAAGATGTTTCCAGGTATGAGAGGCGATGGATGATCTCACCGATGCCGATCTAATCCATAAGTGAACTGGTAAATGTGGATAGTACTTTGCCTTTATTACCCTGTTCCAGATTCCTGGCTTCATTAGAATTCACCAGAGAGTGTTGGCTAAGAGCACCCTGAGGAAGAAGGGAAGGTTCCGGAGGCCCCAATCGCCCATCGACTTTGGCTTGGAAAGAACCTCCCATTTGCAAAGATGATATCCAGAAGATTTCTTGCTGCCAGACCAAAGAAAAGAGAAGATGAGTTGACGAAGGGATCTAAGAACGGTGGCTGGGATGTGTGCCAACGCCATCCAGTAGACCGGGAGACTTTCTAAAACAGCTTTGATGAGAATAAGCCTTCCTCTCAATGAGAGCAGTTTGTTGCACCAAAAACAGATTCTTCTTTCAAATTTATCAACAAGCCAGATCCAATCTCTGCTAGAATACCTAGAGGATTTGATGAAAAAGCCTAGATAAGAAAATCCCTCCTTTAGCTCAGCAGTAGCAAAACCAAACAACTCTTTTACATCCGAGATAAGAGGCTCCTGAACATTGTGAGTTAAGAAGACAGATTTTTGATGGTTTATCTCCAGTCCAGTAGCAGCGCATAAGGTGCATAGGAGCGAGTGTATATTTGTCCATTCTGCAAGGCTGGCTGAGGTCAAAATTAGTACATCATCAGCAAAGAGTATGTGCAGGATATGAGTCAGTCCCGAAATTTTAACACCAGAAAGGTGGCCCTCTGCTTGGCTGGTTTTGAGCAGGATACTAAGCCCTTCAAGAATCAAAATAAAGAGGAGAGGTGAAAGAGGGCAACCTTGGCATAGCCCTCTCTCACAACGAAAGTTTTTTTTGGCTTCTCCATTAATCAGGACAGCTAGAGTTGCCGAGGAGATGTAGCCTAATATCCACTTGGTAAAAACTAAACCAAAGCCACATCGGAGAAGAACTAGGTGCAGAAAGTTCCAATTGACGCAGTCAAATGCCTGTCTGAGATCCAGCTTGAGAAGGATGGCTTGTTGTTTCTTCGATTTTATACTGTGGACACATTCCTGGGCTACACCAACAACATCAAGAATTTGTCTACCTTTAAGGAAGCCGAGCTGCTCCTCGGAGAGAGTCCTGGACAGAATAGGTCGAAGTCTATTAGTTATGATCTTGGAGATAATTTTATAACAAAGATTGCAGAGAGATATGGGACGAAAGTCAATGAAACTTCTAGGAAGGTTAGATTTAGGTATCAAGACTAAGAGGGTGTTGTTTAGCTATGGATTGATCACGCCTCTGGTTCTAGCGTCCTCCACAACGTCCAGAAGTTCCTGACCCAATATATCAAAAAAATGGAGATAAAATTTGACTGACCACCCGTCAGGTCCCGAGATTTTTTCTTTTTTGAAGCCTTTGAGGACGGCCAAAACTTCCTCCAGTG
The DNA here is from genome assembly GCA_032191745.1 of Picea mariana. Taxonomy (NCBI): domain Eukaryota; kingdom Viridiplantae; phylum Streptophyta; class Pinopsida; order Pinales; family Pinaceae; genus Picea; species Picea mariana. The sequence continues at coordinate 12,918 of JASDQU010217412.1, read as the reverse complement.
TGCAAGTGGATTCTAAGACTAGAGCCTCCTCTTTTGTCACCAAAGTTGGAAATCGATTTGCTAGAGCAACTTGTGCAGTAAGATTTGGAGTAGATGTAACCTGGAAAAGTGTTTTATAATGTTTGACAGCTGTTGTTTTTATGTCCTCCTGTGTATGAAGAGTTGAACCATCCTCCACATCAATATCCCAAATTTGCTTTTTTGCACGACGGGCGCTGGCAAATCGATGAAAATAACGGGAATTTTTATCTCCACCAGCGAGCCAGAGCATTCTGCTCTTTAGTCTCCATCTTTCCTCATCTTCCCAGAGGAAAGATAATCTGGCTAACTCTAGCTCACGAATTCTGAAATGATAATCTTTGTTGGAAATGTCTTGAATCTGTAGGTGGTGAAGTTCATCAAGCTCCTTTTCGATTCTGTAGATGTCATCTTGTTCAGCTTTTCTCTTCTCTTTTAGCCAAATGGTCGAATGTTGCTTTAAGTTTGCAAGTTTGTTGACCAAGTTGCCTTGGGGGTCTCCCGGCAGTGATCTAGTGTTATTTGCCTACGTCGTTCTGACCAAGGTATTGAAGAAGTCTTCCTTCAGCCAAAGTGGGTTGAATATAAAAGTTTGTCTCGCCCCAAATCTTCCCAGGCCTATTTGTAAACAAATGGCGGCATGATCTGATATATATGGGAGGTTTACCCATGCATGGTAGGTACGAGAAGAAGAAAGCACCTCTTCACTGATTAAAAATCAGTCAAGTCGTTTAGAAATATTGACCGCTCCTTGTCTGCCATTTCTCCAGGTGGGTAATATCTCGGCCGGTTCCAGATCAATCAGGCTGTTTTTGAAAAAAATGTGATTGAAAAAACTCATAAGTGGATCACTGATAGCTTTGACACCCCAGATTTCCCGAGGACTGGTGGTTAAATTGAGGTCTCCGACAATGATGAGGTTGTTTGCTGCTAGTAGTCCAAGGTCATCCAGCCGCTCCCAAAAGGCTTTGCGGTCAGAACATGGGCCGTGGACATTTAGGATATTGAGGGAAGATTGTAGTTCAAAGCATCTTCCAGACAATAGTATACCTCCCAGGCTGAGCATCGGGCTAAAATCAAATAGTGTGGGGTCCCACGAGGCCAGGAGCCCTCCCGAGGTGCCCACCGAGCTTGCCGCGCAAATCGACCAGTTTGGTCGAAGACGATAAAAGAAATCCCTCGCTGCGGAAGCATTTACTAGTGTTTCTTGTAGAAAAATAATAGATGGCTGAGTCTTTTCCAAAAGTCTTCGCATGGAGGCTAATTTCTGGGGTCCTCCAACCCCTCTTATGTTGAGGGAAAGAATAATCATGTGTTACCTCTAGCCAGGGCTTTAAATCCTCTAAGCGCCCCATGAGTTGTAACAACAACTGAGTTGTCCGGTGCCTTCAGTCCAGTTTGAGATTTCTTACGCGCACTGCGGGTTTTCAGCGGAGAAAGTTCGAGACCGATGCCTCTCGACCAATGTGGATCCATTCCAGTGGGTAATTTCAGAGTAGAAGAGGAGGGGAGGTCTGATGATGGATGAATAACAGAAGTTCCTTGGTAGGTAGGGAGGGGTATCGATTCGAATGGGAGTGAGTGTGAAGAAGGGGCTGTCGGGAATAATGCTTATAATTGAAGTTCTGATTGGTCCGGTTCAGTGTATCCTGGTAAAGTGAAGGGTTGTGGAGAATCATCTATGGTAGTAGTCGAAAGTGTGGAAGAAACCCTAGTGGTAGGGTTCGTTGGAGTGGGAAGGGTTGCTGGAGAGGGACTGGGTAAGGGGAGGCTGTCTGATGGGACAGGTTCGGATGATAGGGTAGGCAGATACGAAGAAGCAACTAAGGCTTCAGTGCTATAAAGATTATTACCATGCTCTGTAATAAATAATCTGTTCCAGAAAGAAAGAGAGTTGTATAATGAGGGGCAAAGATGTTGAATCTTACCAATTAAGGATTCATCAGCTGTAGGAGTCTCCCGAGGGAAAGGAGTCTCCTCCCCCACGAACTGGTTTGGGGAGGAGATGTAACCATCAAAATGTTCCTCCTCAGCTGGATCTAATGCGAAGGCAGGTGGGGGGAACTTGTGGTAGTCCCTTCTCAAGTGTCTTGTTCTGCGGCAAAGAGAGCAACGTAACGAGATGCCCATATAATCCAGTCGCAGAGAGATCATTTGATTTCGCTAGTCGATTTCTAAGATATCTGGTAGGCCCGCCTGTATATCGAGTTCCACATAAGTCTTTGCCATCCTTCTGTCTGAGGCTTCAAGAGAGCTTTGATCCACGCTTAAAAATCGGCCTAGAGAGTCTCCAATAAGTTTTAAAGCTTGTTGGTTCCAGAGTTGGAGAGGGAGTCCAGGAAGAAGGACCCAGACATGTCTGAGGGAGAAAAACTCGGTAGTGGGATTGAAACCGAGTCTCCATCTTTTAAGCATGAGGCTTCCACCATCAATGGGCCAGAAGTTGTCCAGAATAAGTGTCGAGTCCTCTGGGTTCTTGAAGATAAAGGCAAGCCAGCCCTGCTGTAGCAAGTGAATCTTAGGGATATATCCCAGGATTGGCTTCCAGTGCTTTGTTATCCAATCATCCAAGCTCTGTTTACATTTTGTTTTGTAGGCAAGTCTGCCAACCAAGGCACACAGGGCCAAGTTGCAAGCATCTGATAGGCTGACGTCCATGCCAAGTATGAGTTTTGGATGCTTCTGCTTGGGTTTCCAAGATCTGTGCAGTCGTTTATGTGAACCTTGCTTATAGAAAGTAGGGCTAATCTATGGGTGATTCACCTCAGTTCCGCCCCCCTGATGATGTATCCCATCCAAAGGATGCTTTGGTGAGTCTGTAGGAATAGTCCTGTCAGTCTATGAGTTTTTTAAAAGGTCCGGTGGAGCTATAAGGGGAGTCATATTTGCTCCAGTGCGTACACCTCCTAAGGAACTCTGAAGAGTCTCGAAAGTAACGGGAGGCCCAGGTTTTTTGCAAGGTTGTGCAGCAGATGCAGGAACGGTGGGACCAGGACTCAAACTTGTAGACTCATCTGATTTTTTCCCCTGGAAATGTCTGGAGCAGAGGTCGTCAATCGAGGCCAGAATGGCCGGGTGGTCCCATGGGTCTCCCATGTTCCCAGAAGGAAGGACTTAGAAGAAAACCCCCAAATGTAACTTCTAGTAAAAAACAAAAGGCGAGACAATTGACTAGGGACAAGTAATCTATAGGTGTAGTCAGTGATAAAGTAGGATAGGCTCCCACATCTATCACTGTCGGGGTCAGTGGAGCCCGAGGAGAGACAAATAACTAGAAAACAGAGCGAATATCAAGTGAAACACAGAGAGATGGTCAGTCCCTGGTCCTAGAAAGTAGAAAAAGTCATGTAGAAAGCAGATAGAGGTCAGATATACTTTCACTGCAGCACAAAGTCACCCCAGTTGTTAACCCGGAAATAACAAGATGGAAGTCGAAGGGAAACCGCTACAGTTGGGTAATGTCCACACAAATAACGATATCAGAGATGAAAAAGGCCGCAGAAAGAAAATGTCTAATGCTCAGACCGTAGTAGATAAGCCTATGGAGGCTTCATTGTCTAGGAAAGAGCCAAATGAAAGCCTCGCAGGTTGAGCGCCAAAAACTCCAGTGTGAACCAGTTCAAAATTGTGCAATCGCCCGCCATTCGCTCCAGAAGCCGTAACATTCTTTCAATTATTTATTACAATATATTATAATAAATTTGAATTTATTATCATAATTATGATGATGATTATTAATGTCCACTAAGACCTAATTGGTCTATCGGACCTTAAGAGGGTAAGTGATTACTTGTGATTCTTTAGAACTTTGGTAGTGTGATCAATATTTTGAAGATGAGATCTAATATGGGTATAGGCTGGAAAATCTAAGAGAAAGTGCATTTCATATTCAACCTTCTTAGTGTCACAAAGGTGACACACTCTTTCATCCCATGGCGTTTTAGGAATTGAATTCACCAATTTTTGTTCTTTGGAATATTCATAGGAAAATGGAATCATCGATGATGTTTTTTGATGATACCCATAGGTGAAACATCATGACATGGTTAGGTAGGCCTTTGTATAATTTCCCATCAAACTTAGTGATGTCAGATGGAAGTTTGGTGGGAATGTTTGGAAAAGTAGGATTGGGTAAAATTGGATCATTGGTCAATTTGGTCAAGTCCAAAATATTTAATAAATCCAAATATGGTAGGTTTTTCGGTCCTCCCATTATGTGTGGTGGTAGAGAGTTGGTTCTTTAGGAGGAAGAGATAAATAGATGGGTTGTTGGGAGTAGTTGCGCCGATCAAGGTGGAACCAAGAAATACTAAAACGATAATCATTGCATGTAAAGGTGAGTGGGGAGGTTGAACCGAAAAATCAATAAAAACCAAGAATACCTCCCAACAGTAATGGGAGGCCAAGAAAGTGTTTGGAGTCTCGAGGAGGTTGTGGGTCCCCTATGATTCTAGACAAGCAACAATGTATGTGAATTTAATGAAGCAAAATGATAACTATCAAGTGTTTTTTTTCAATAACAATGAATATGGCCTACTTTAACAAAGAACTAAAGTTGCATATGGTTAGTAGTGAATTCATATAACAAACATTTATCAGTTGTAAAGTAAAATGTTTTTTAGGTAGGTTTGGGTATTATCTACGTTGGGGAGTAATAAAAGAAAAGGCACATTTCCCATATAGCTATCGACATTCCTCTAAATGTCACTAGGCCTTTCAATACCTCTCAAAAATGGGGCATGAACCCACCAAAAGAGAGACCAGTGAAGGTATGAAATATCAATTAAAATGAGGGTTAGAGGGTGCATATCCTGAAAGAGTTGGAAATATTTCCCAATGGTCGTTCAAAATACAACCTAGGTGCAGTTGCAACCAACAACTTCCATCTGTATAGAAAATACTAGATAATGAGGGGATGGCCTAAAAAATAAGTCACGGGCCAGGAAACCTCACAAGAGTCGAGTGGCTCAAGAAGGCTCACATGGAACAAGTAGACCTTGGTGTCACCCCTTCACAGGGATCCCCCTACCTTATGGTGTAGAAACACTTGATTGGAAATATTTGAAGTTACATAAACAATCAACCACTATGTTTTGAATGAAAAATGATAATGGTTTTTTTTTTGAATACCTACCCCAGAAATATTAACTTAAACTAAAATTTATTTTGTGACCTCTCAATGAGAATTTTAGTGAGTTTCTTAGGGTTGTGTTTTTTTATTTTTTTTTGGTATTTTGGTCATGGACAAATCCCGTTCGTAAGGGTGTGCTTGAAGGATCTTTGGGAACATTTAAGTCTTTTTTATCCTCCTAGATACTTGTGGGAACAAGGAGGAGATCATATTGTGATGAAGGTGAGCTTGATATGCCTTAATATGTGTGAATGTGTTTGTGTGCAAGGTTGACGCTATGATAAAAATAGGGATATGATTGAAATTGCAACATGTGGATGGCGTAGGGTCCATTACTTTTCCTTTAATTAACCACCAAAAGTTTTTGCAATCCTTTTGAAAATGGAAAATTAGTCCTAGGTAGTAAAATATGTGGACAATTGGGGTCCTTACCAATCCATAACTTCCTATGTATTTTTGCAAAAATCCGAAACTACCCTCAGTTGTACAATGGTGTTGAAAATTTGGGTTCTTACAAAGCCTTAGCTCCCTATTTCTCATTTTTGCAATAGTGTATGAGGTGCATAAGTGATTTGGCCTCACCTGCCTGCTTGTTTGATATTTTGAAAAACTTGAAAAAAAAATTAAAGAGAAGATTTTCACATTTGGGGTGCTTGACAGTAAATTTAATTTACTTCCTATGTTTGTTTTGCAAGGGATATGGAGAGGTCTTATAAAAAATGTTCTATTTCACTAAGATCACTTAAGGGAGTGCAAGGTGAAGAACATACTATGGGGTAGAACAAACGACTCTTAGTCTCGAAAAGTAAAAACTATTGATTGAACAAATCTATCTAAGAGTTCATATGCTTCAACTAGCCATCCATGTGGTAAGATAAAAAAGATTTTGGTATTATTTTATCTTTCCTAGTATCTAGTTTAGCTAATTTAGAATGCAAGAATGCACTCATAGTAGGATTTGTCAGCTTTACAAAGAGGGATAAAATAAATGATATACCCCTATTGGTAGGGGAGGGTGAAAAAAACCATCGACCAAGGAAAAAAGAAGGTTTGTTTGGGTCATCGAGGTGATAGATGCATGGATGTGCACATACTACATAGAGACAGAACACAATTACATGCACCAATTGTGCACATCTATGTGATTATTCTTTTGAAACACTTGTGGAGTCTGTTTCTACAAATATAAAAAAAGTTCTGGATGGAATGTGGAAGATTGAAGGTCAAGGCACTCGGGTTGGATGCTCAGGGAGGCCAGTATGGTGAGCTATAAAACTAGAGAGATGAGAAAATTAATTCTTGAAGCCTATAATGAGAGAAATTGGATTTATAACCAAACTCCATTTAGCTTATTTTGAGACATGGGTGAGAAAAAAGAAGTTATTGAGTGTTAGAGTAGGCTATACTATCACTATAGACAATTGTTAGCATTAGTGGGATACTATGAAAACAAATGTTAATACATGTCATGTACAATAATAAAAACAAATAACTAAAAGTTAGATTTCGTAGTGCACCCAAACTCGGTGCATAC
>JASDQU010217410.1:7825-18139 GCA_032191745.1 Picea mariana | reverse complement strand
CCACCCACAACCCCCTCAGTTTTGGCAAGGGGTATGGAGTCATTAGGCACCAAATTCAAACATTGAGTTGGGTTTGTTGTCCATAACAATAATATCTCACTTGGATGTTAAACATACTAAGATGATTTAGCTCAAATAGATTTCTTATAAGAGTTTATTTCACACTCCTATCGTCCATTTATACTATTGTACCTAGCAGTCCCATGTTTGACCTATTCATGGTCACTAACTCGTTTATCTCATCTTAATTTAATATGGTGATTTACAAAAAAAAAACAATGTTGATGAAGTCCGTGTAATAGAATATTTCCAAATTTAACGAAATATGTGTTTTATGTGTGGATAATTTCACTTCGATGGTTTGTCTACATCCTCCATAGCTATGTATTTTGTGCTTTGTACAGTTTTTTTACCTGGCACAGTGGACAATTGGTTTGTTTTCAATTCTCGTGCAAAGAATTATTAGCAATTCTCTAACATGCTTGCATTGCGGTGCTTTTGCACGTTGGCACTTACAGTTCTACACCTCGATGGTTTGGTAGAGGATTTTTCTACCAACATGTTTTTCAAGTGTGCATACCTATTGGTTGTGTGCATTGGAATTGTGCATAAGTATGTTTTGGGAATCATAAAGACATGTATTTTCGATGGTTGTGTGGAGGAAAGACATGCCTAGAAGCTACTATTTTTTCACAGGTCTGCATTTGCAATATTTTCACACTTTGTTGTTACAAGCTAAGTAATATGAAGGCCCAATCTCTTTTTGGGAATTGATTTTTCTTGGATTTAGAAGTAAAGGGCAGTGATTTAGGACTGGTGCAAAGTAAATGCACTTGTTCTTGAAGCAATGTTAGAGCTCTGATTTATTTATTAATACCATTGCGGTGCCTATATATATTTGTTGTCGAGAAAAAGCAAGAATTGATGTATTGATCCATTATGTAATTCAATGGAAGAGTAACGGAAATGGAAGGGAGATGTGGAATGCATGAACAAAGATTTTGCAAGAGTATATGAAAATTTTCATCTAATCTAAAAAGAGGATTCATGTGCAACAAACATTCAATATTGTGATTTGCAATGCGCTACTGCTTATGTACAGAGACTTTTACTTTGACGATTTTTCTACATCTCGCACTGTTGTGTCTTTTGTGCTTTGTACTGTTTTTTCTACCTGGAACAACGGAAAGTTGGTCTGTTTTCAATTATTGCGCAAATAATTGTTAGCAACTCTCTGGCATGCTTGCATTGCAGTGCTTTAGCATATTGACACTTTCAGTTTCCAACCTTGATGGTTCTGTAGAGGATTTTTCTACCAGCATGTTTTTCGAGAGCACATACCTATCGGTTGTCTGCGTTGGAATTGGGCATAGGTATGTTGTGGGAATCATAAAGAATTGTTATATTTTCGACCATTATGTGGAGGAAACACATGCTTGCAAGATGTTATACTTTCGCGGGTTCACATTTGCAATAGTTATGCATTTTGTTGTGACAAGCTAAATAATATGGAGGAAGGAGTAGTCACTTTTGGGGCATTGATTTTTCTTGGATTTAGAAGGAAAGGGTAGTGATTTAGGACTAGTGCAAAGTAAATGAACTTGATCTTGAAGCAATGTCAGGTCTCTGATTTATTTATTGATATCATTGCAGTGCATATATATCTTTGTTGTCGAGCTAAGTCAAGAAATGATATATTGATCCATTCTGCAATTCAATGGAAGAGTAACGAAAATTGAAGGGAGATGTGGAAACCATGAAACAAAGATTTTGCAAGAGTATATGAAAAATTTCATCCAATCCAAAGAGAGGATTCATGTGTAGTGGATGTTGAATATTGTGATCTGCAATGTGTTATTGCTTATGTGTGAAGACTTTTTCTATGACGATTTTTCTGCATCCCACATAGTTGTGTCTTTCACGATTTTATAGTTTTTTTTTTCCTGACACAGTGGACATTTGGTTTGTTTTCAATTCTTGTGTAGAGAATTGTTAGCAATTCTTTGACATACTTGTATTGCAGTACTTTTCCACATTGGCACTTGAAGTTCTGCACCTCGCTGGTTCTGTAGAGGATTTTACTACCGACATGTTTTTTCAGTTTGCATACTTGTTGGTTGCGTGAGTTGGCATTGTGCGCAGGAACGTGGAGGGAATAATAAAGGCTTGCTATATTTTTTACCATTATGTAGAGGAAAGGAATGCTCACAAGATTCTATGCTTTCATGCATCTTCATTTGCAATAGTTCTGCACTTCCTTGTGATAAGATAAATAACATGGATGAAGGCCCGATCACTTTTGGGGAATTTATTTTTCTCAGAGTTAGAAGAAAATGGAAGTGGTTTAGGACTGGTGCAAAGTAAATGCACTTTCTCTTGAAGCAATGTGATCTTTATGATTGATTTAATTTTCAATTTTTTTTGTTGTAATGCCTTTTTTTTCAGTTTGTGCAGGTGCTTTTGCTGATGAAATATGAAGATGCTCTTCACGACCATGTTCTTAAAAGTGATCGCTTAGACTATTTTGAATCCTTATGCAGAGAATCCATTCTTACAAAGCTTGTACTGAAATTTCATATTGCTTATCTTCTGGCATTGTCATGCTTGGCTATTTCGACAGTATACTTAGTCTATTTAAGACTATCTATTTTTAAGCCTTTTGTAGAGAACCGACACAGGTTATCCTGGCGCATTGTTTCACTTATTCACCTCCACATTTTAAATAGTTTTGCATCAGTGATTTTGACAAGTGAATTAATTTGAAGTATATATCATTGATTTATAGTAAATTGACTTTTTGTGATTTAGAAAGAAAATTACAGGCATGTAGAAGTAGTGTGAAGCAAATGTGCTAGTTCTCTATGGGATATTCGATAGTTTTTATTGGATTTTTTTTTTTTGAAAGATAGATGATATATGTGTAAAATCCATTTTAGTGGATTTTCATCCTACTCTTGGCCTTGAGCAATATCATCTCTGTGATCTATTTATCTTTGGACAATTTCCTAGTCAAAAGCAGTTTTACTTGGTGACTTTTGAGGTTGGAAGGAAGGTTTTTCTATGGTCATATTGTTGTGCTATGCACAACTATGCTTCTTGTACACTAAACACTTAGCATATTTTCAATTCATGGGCGTAGAATTTATAGCATGTGGCATTTTGTTGCTAGGAAGTGCCCCTGCAATAGTTATTGGAGAGGTTGAAAGTATTTATGTAGTGGCTTGCTTTTATCCAGTGGTATGTGAGATTAGTTTATGTATCTGAGAAATGCATGCAACTAGGTTCTTTGTTTGTTTTTAATATGCACTACGTCGACAAACATGGCTGAATCTAACACATAAAATGATTGTTAATTTTGACATCGGGCATCACCATTGCTATGTCTTGCAAAACAATCCATTTTTATTTCTTGATAATATATGGTTCATGCATTCTGGAGTTACTTCATTTCATTGAAATTTGCAATGGAATTAGTGTAATGTTTAAGCAAACCAGTTTTATTTTTTTTTCTTGTATTTCTCGATCAAACCGTAAAATGAAACATTTTTGGGATGTACCATGTATCCTAAGAAAAATTAATAGCTTCTTATTATATATTTTTTTCAGGGGTTGGTTAAGTTGGTCAAGGACTATTTTATAAACTATGTGTATCAACGAAAATCAAAGTTGAACAAAAACAAAAATAAGGTATGCTACTTTGAGATTGTATTGAGCATTTTAGATTTTTTCACTTGGTCAATGCTATTGAAAAATTCTAAGCATCATATAAATGAAAAAAACTAGAACATGGAAGATACAATAGATATTGAAAACTATGAAAACAATGGGAAGTGCATTGTCTATGGAAATATTGACCATGTTCTACATAGAAATGTTCTTTTTAGATTGGATGCATTTACATATAGTCCCAGGGGTTCTTTTTTTTATGAATTACATGTCCCTTTGTGTTTCCGCTACTCTTCCATTGAATTGCAAAATGGATAAATAGATCATTTCTTGGACTATTTGGATAATGGAGACAAAGAAGCATTGGAATCATATTAGCTTGATCTAGGGTTCGATTTCTTGTACAAATTGCATGGGATTCATGACATTGACATATATCTATCGAAAATGCACCTATCTACATATTTGAATCTAAATGAAAATGAGAGAGGGATATGGGGAGATAAATTTTGCATACGAAGGTTAGAAAAATGGATAAATATATTGATTGTAGTTTGTTCAATAATGAGGAAAACAAAGTATTTTCATTTCAACAAACATGTAAATCCAGATGCATGTTGCATCTTGTTTCATGATACAAATCATGTTAGCGGTCACTACGGACCATTGCTTTACAAGAAACTAACTAGATGCAATATTGAACAACTTGATACTTTCTTTTCACCAATGTGCAAAACCCTCGAATTGACAAGATGAATTCTTATGGATTGAACATAGTGATTCTTTTCATGTCTATTTGTGGTGATATTTTGTTCGAAGCACTTTGCTATTTGATAGCCACATATTTCGATGCAAAATCTTTGAGACTTTACATTGTGCAATCCTTTTGTAATGCAATGAAAATTGGTGACCATAATGCATTGCATTACTTGCATGAATATTTGATACTTTATCTTGTAGGAAATGCAACAACTATTGAAAATTGGCAGAAGTATCTTGTAAATACGACAATGCCATATCAAAAGAAAAGATAGAGGGTGGGGCATTATGTTTGCAATGGATATCATCCATTTTCGATGTAAATATCCAAGTGTGGTCCCTCCATGGTACTAATATTGTGAACCTGTATTTGAATGACTCGAATTTTGATAAAACAGTTGGTCTGTTTTCATTTAAAACACATACAATTCATGTTCACTATGAGCCATTGCTAAGGGACAAGTACAGTGAAATATGAAATGAGCATAATGAACAATGCATAGTGGGTGTAGTGAATGCATGTGGAAAAAATCATGATAGAGATACAATGTTGGCATTGAGCAAAAGTATGTGTGACAATGTATTGGTTCTTAGACATGTGCTTGGAATTCACCAAGATAAACACAAATCACAATGTGACGATAAAATTACATTAGCAAATAACAATGTAGTTGGTGGAATGGGTTGTTGTTGGATATGCATTTTGGTTACGCTTTGGGATCTATGCCAGAATAATTAAAAGAACAACAGGAAGTTATAAGATGGACCAAAGCGTGAGACAAAAGGAAGCACGACGGAACAACGCGAAAAGGGAAAAAAGTAGCTAGGTTTTTGGGACATTTTGTCCACTTGTAACGAGCTTAGCCCTATTTTGATGTATAAACATGTAAAGGGTTTATGGGTAGAGGGTTTTGACATATGAGAAGTTCTTGATGTTTTGGGGTAAGTTGAGTCGAGAATCGAAAGAATTTTTGGGGAATGACTGAGGAGTAAGGCTCGCACTGCATCATAATGGCTAGGAAGGTTTAGCTAATGTTATTGTTTCATATTTTTTAACGCAAATCATAGTTGTAATAAGATTATAAATGAATAATACAAAAAGCTAGCCATTGTGGAAGTATCCCAAGTTGGGTCAACCACGCTAAACCTGTGTGTTGCAATCTGTTGTTTTGCATGGATGATGTTTATTGTTATGGTGCAACAATGATAAATTCTTAAGTATGACGAATGTATTCTTATGTATGATGCTATAATGTCACGCAATAGAGTAACCTGTAATTGAATGAATATCAAGTAAAGGAATCTCACACATTGGGTATGTCGAATGTTAAGTAGCTAGTAAGTAATAGAAACTATGCACATGAGTAGATGGTTAGTAAAGACATGATGAATTCCTCGCTTCCCCTCATCAATGCAGAACCTTGGTTCCTACGTTCCCTCTAGATGCCTTGTGTGAGACTTCACTTTCTTTGTAAGTGATGTCGAAAGGGATGATATCTAAGGGTTTTGTTGGTATATTGATGATTAACACTAGGCCTTCCCATTGTGCACCAACAAATGGTTCCGTTGTCGAGACTGGGAACTGTAATCATGGGGAATGTTTTAGAGGCCGAATAAAGAAGAGATCACTGAATGTCTACAAAGGAAGCAAAGAAACTTTGCGAGAGAAGAGAATAGGAATTCATAGCTCAACGATGAACAATGGTTACAAAGGTATGTTTTCATGGTTACGGGAAGTTTGGAAGGTTATGTTTTCAATCTAATGGTTATGTTTTCAATCTAATGGTGCTCGGATTCATTTGGAAGGTATATTTTCATGGTTATGGGAAGTTTGCTTATGTGTGAAAAACGAGTAAGTTGAGTAGCACATAAAATAACCAGCCTCGAGACCTCGAACTTCACTCTTGGGAGGACATGTAAGTAGTTGATTTTGAGCTTTAGTGTAACATCATTGAAAACTACTATTGGTAAGGGAGGGCCAACACTAAACGAGACCATACGAGGAGCCATCAATGGATCCAATGACATAACCATTATTTTTAGAAGCGTTGGTTATGAGTTGTGTCGATAAGTCCTGGGATATTCGAATGAACGCTTGTGGATCGTTGTAATCTATGGAAGCACAATAAACATAATTCCCACTATAAAAAGTATTATTCTTGGAGTGGATAAGAAAATCATCCAAATGAATCCGAGCACCATTAGATTGAGGAAAAAGTGTTTTTTCTTGTCTCATCGCTTCCTTCACACATTGAGAGCACTCGTGGGCACTCAAATACTTATGACATACTGCAAGACCATAGACATGATCTGTTTTTATATAATTGATGCACATTGAAGTATCGAAGCCATCTGAGGATAGAATTGTTAGTTATAACCACAATGTCAACAATATCTGAATGTACACTGCTAGTTGTTCTGGCCAGCTGTATTAGTCGTTAGGATTTCTTGTTTTGTTTCTTGATTCAATTGTAATGTTTCTCACCTACATTGGTCATCCTTTTATCTAATACACATGCAATCTACACATTATTATTCCCATTTTCGTCTTCTTTGTATTATATTCTTTACTTCTTATTTTGTCATGGTATCAGAGCGTAGGACATAAGCCTCTTCAGAGAGCATGGAGAGAAGCCCAATCCTAGGAGGAAGAACATAGAGAACAATCTGTCTCACAGACGAAAGAATTGGAGTAAAGACTCTTCATAGAGCTTGGAGAGCAGTCTGCTCAAAAGATCCTTGGAGACAACAAAGCGCGAGGAAGCAGCGCTGCAGAAGGATGAAGTGTTTTAAAGAATAGTGGAATCCCTTCTTGAGGAGGAAGTTGCAGAAGCAACAAAGGATAAGCTACAATAGTTGTAAGATCGACCACGGGAACAGATCTGAGCCATTAACTCAAGCTCAAAAAGGACTAGGAGCATGCAGAAGAAGTGAACAGTTTATAACCATTAGATCTGGGTGAGAGAAAGAACAATCATCAGATCAAGAAAAGGTGTGCAGAGTTTAACTGTCGAAATTATTCAGACTTCGCGTATTTGACGATTTCATGCAAAGGTTGCAAAGGAGTTGAAATCTTCCGAATTCCCAAAGGCACGAAGTAGATCTCGACCGTTGGAGCTAGAGGGGACATGCGTCACGTGATCCCACACTTCGGCGCAAGAGAAATTTAGAGGTTTAAGGAGTGTGAGGGAGCCATAATCGTCGAAGGGTTGGTTTCCCAGAGTTAAACTTGGTCGTTTGTTTCAGTGGATAGTCGACATCATTCTGGAAGTTGAGAATATCAACACTCCGAAAGAATGAAGGTTTGTTGAGTCAAGAACTCCCGAATCCACGAAGCTCCAAAGAGCCGGAGTAGATCCAGACCATTGATCAAAGTGTACACGTGGCAGGAGATCCGACACTCCAATGTAAAACTACTTTAGAGGAAAGGTGAGTCAGGTGGAGCAAGAACTCCCCAAGGCTGAAGTTCATCTGGATCGTCCATTAACAAGGAAGCATGGTGCTAGATCTCTCACTCCAGAGGCTTAGCACTCGCGAGGGTCTTGCGTAGTGAAACATTGGAGCGAGAACTAGTCGAAGTCCCAGAGTTCATCTGGACCTTTGAAGGTTGAGGACACATGTCAACATATTTAACACTCTGAAAAGTTAACACTTCAAAGGTTTGTTGTGTTGTGAGCCTCATAACTCCCAAATTTCTGAAGGCCGATGTAAAGCTCAGCCCTCCAATCAAGAGGACACATGGAGGTTGATCTCTCACTTCATATATTTGACACTCCGGATTTTAGCGCGTATTAGCAGATGGAAACTCTCGAATGCCGGAGTTTCGAAGTAAATCTCAGTCATCCAAAAAAGAAGATATGTGGAGGTAGATCCCACACTCCATGAGTTCACTAATTCGACACTCCAGAGGATTTTTAGTATTGTGCATTGAAAGGGCCCGAAGCCTGAACTCCCGAAGTAATTCTGAGTTGTAGATCTGTACGATTATTTGAGACCGTCGATCCCTTCTCCTTGTTTGGAGGTTTGCAAGTTTAGAGGAATTGAGAGGTAATAAAGGAATATCACTTGGAGTCCTGAATCCCAAATATTTTAAAGCTCACAAAGTAGTTATTTTGTGGACTAGCACCTGGTTTTTAGCTCTCGATCACATGAGAAGATGAACTTCAATTTTTTTTTTCTCCCGAGTACACTCAGATAGCCCGATTATGCCATTAGAGGGGCTACAGTCAATAAAGAATAGAGCTAAGATTTCTGACTCTGTATATCTCATGCTCCGATGGTCAGATCCATCCAGTTTGGAGCTAAAGAAGTGGTCAACCCTGCATTTTTTGGCCCGAAGTCACAGAAAGGATTTCTTCAACCTGGTTTTACGTGCGGGAAACAAGTAAAGAAGGAAAATCCCCAAAATTTTCTTTATGCTCTATTTCTTTTCAATATGGCCATCTCTAATAATTTAGGGCCAAAACAAGGGTCAATTCTTCTTGGAAAGAACTATGAATTTTGGTCTCTTAGAATGAGATCGTTTTTACACACACAACAATGTTAGGATCCATTAGATCTTGGCTACGTGGAACCAGATCCAACAACTCTAGCTACCATGACCAATCAAGAGAGAGTTGCTCGAGAAGAACAGGGGAAAAAAGAGAATAAGGAAAAATTATGGTTTCAAAACTCCGTGGATGACTCAATTTTCTCAAAAATCATAGGCATTGTTACTTCAAAACAGGCCTGGGACATTCTACAAACATCTTACCAAGGAAATAATAGGGTCAAAATAGTTAAGTTGCAGACATTGAGGACGCATTTTGAGACTTTAAAAATGACAGAGTCTGAAAACATTGATCAATTTATGACCAGAGTCATGGGAATTGTAAACCAGATCAGGTTGACTGGTGAAGACATCCCTGATCAAAGGATCATTGAGAAAGTCCTCAGAAATCTTCCAAACAAATTTGAAATGGTTGTTACAAACATCCTTGAATCCAAGGATCTGTCAATTTTTTCCACAGATGAACTAATGGGTCCTCTGTTGACACATGAGACCAGACTACATCTTGAATATGAGTCAATATCCAACTCCTTCAAAAATCAATTCTCTTTCAGCAGAGGGAGAAGCATAGGGAGAGGTAGAGGTCATCGAGGAAGAGGGAGAAGTCGAAGTAAAAATCACTCAAGTGAAGGTCACGCACATTAAAACTAGAATTAGATTTCCATCCTCAAAGAGGCAGAGGGAGAAGATCAAATGACAAAGCAAGCATACAATGCTACTACTACAAAAAGTATGGTCACTATGGATCTGAATGTCGGAAGAAGCAAGCATATCAGTACTTATGCAGAGAAAATGTCTCAAATCATGAAGGAGAAACCTCAAATGGTATGTTTCTATCATTCCACAACACTGAAGAACAACACAAAGATCTCTGGTTGTTGGACAGTGGATACAACAATCACATGACGGGTAAAAAATATTTACTTTCATGCATTGATTCTTCTATTTAATCTGATATTACACTTGGAGATGATTCTTTAGTCAAAGTTCAAGGAAAAGGTATTGTACCTATTCTCACTAAACAAAATGTAAAGACATACATAAATAATGTCTATCATGTTCGCGATCTGAAACATAATCTGTTAAATGTAGGTCAACTAGTTGAAAATGGATATAAGGTTCTTTTTCAAGGAGCATCATGTAGGATATATGACAAATCTCCCAACAGGAAATTGATTTTTGAAATCCACAAGGCTAGGAATAGAATGTTTCCCCTGACCCCTAGAACTCCAAATTTAATCCAATCTTATGCACAAAGTGCATCCACCCCCAATGAAACTATGGTTTGGCACACAAGATTTGGATATATACCCTTTAAGAGTCTAAGCCTTCTACATAAG
>JASDQU010217409.1:0-18180 GCA_032191745.1 Picea mariana | reverse complement strand
TTATTGCATTTTCCTGAGGAATTGATAGTTCCTCCATCTGCAATCATTACTTGAAACTCTGGCGCTAGATATACAAAGCAATTGAGATCTTTGGCTAATTTATAGTGAATGAAATTATGAGTACTGATAGAATCAGTTAGGACTATTACCTTTTTCTTTTTGATATATCCTTCGATCTTGAGGGTTTGAGGACTGCTAATTCCATCCAATGCATTACACGATATCGTGGGAGTCAACTCTTCAGACGAAATTGCTTCTACATTTTCACCTTGAGATGGTTCTTGTTCTTGTTCTTCTTTATCTTCACAATCTATGTAGAATAATTTCTTCTCATCATACTTACATCCCTTACTGTACTTGCTGTCACAATTAAAGCATAAACCTTTTTCTTTTCTTTCCTCCAATTGTTGAGGTGTCAACCTTGTAGGTTTATGTGTTTTAAAAGAAGGAGAATTATTCTCTCTATAGCTATTAGGATTGATCCTTCTAGTAGACATTGCCATATTTTTACTTTCAACATTTCTTGCCACCCTAAATACATTCTCCAATGATTTGGGTTCCCAAAGGTGAACCTCATGTTGAATGATATCCTTTAAAGTTCCTAGGAATACATCAATCAAGTGCTGATCTGGAATATCTATTACCTTTATATTCAATCTTTGGAAGTTCTCAATGTGCTCTGTGATTGAACCCTTTTTCTTGAGATTTATAAATTGGCTAAAGAAGGGATTGCTCCTTGTATCCTCATAGCGTGCTATCATTTCTTCCGTGAAAATTGTCCAAGCGACGAGTGATATGCGAGAAAAAATCCATCGATACCATACAAATTGATTGGGTTCTAAATATAAAGAAGCAATTCATACCTTTTGCATATGTGGCACATTATGTAGATAAAATAATTGCTCCATCTGAAGTATCCATGTGATTGGGTCCTTCCCATCAAAATTCCTCATATCGATCTTAGGAACATGGTTGGTCTTCAACCCAAAGTTGGAGTTTCTCCATTGTTGATTCATCTTCCTTGTGTCCTCATCATGAATTGCATGGGACACATTTTCAGTTTCAGTTGTCCTCTCTATTAGGAAATTTTTCATTCCTTCCATGATCTCCCTTTTTAAATCATCCATCTTAGTATCCATTATTGCCTCCAATTTAGCTTCAGTTGAATCCATCATCCATTGTAGTTCATCTTTTGTGACTGTCTTATTTTGTAATTCATTTATGTCCCCACACATTTCTTCACCTTCCTCAAGAGTCCAAGTAGGACTTTCTGGAGGCTTATCTGGTGTAGAAGTTCCCTTTTTGGGTGGCATGTTGGCCAAGTATCACTTTTGAACCTTGATTTTGAGGTGGTTCTTCTAGACAATATTTATTCTATTGTATCTCCAAAGTGTCGGCCCTTCTGGGTATGGAACTTTATTTTTTGTAGTTCTATTATATTTCTTATCTGCAATGCCACAGGTTTGATCAAAATTGGATTTTGCAAGTGGAATTTATGGTAACTTCCTCACAACTTGATGATTTTTTTCCTTTCCACGAGATCTCACTTGTATAGCTTGCCCCACACAAAATAATTTATATAAAACTCTGAAACTCGTACCCAAAATACTAAGGACTATCTAGTATCCAATGCAACTAGTCTCACTCAATTTGGATACTCTACAAAAAAGTTATGATAGTTTTACCTAGAACACCTTCTTGAGACTAGTCAATAGAACTAGTCAGATACCCTATCTTCCACAGGGTGTATCTACAGATTTAAGATGACCTAGAAGAGGAATGTTTTACCATAGATATATTACTAATTTCTATGAATATCCTTTGGAATTCTGGGTCTGAAATGTTATAGAAAAGTTTTTATAATGGAAATTCCGAAATGTCTCATTTTAGGATGATTCCAGAACCCTATATTACACAGGTTGTATATCCGAAAGTATAAGGCCTCCGAAGCTGAAATTTTAACCCAACATACCTTGATCCGTGTACTAAATATCCTCCAAGCCGTTCCTTCTGTAATGTTGTATAAAAATAGTTATAGTGAAAATGCCACGGTGTCTCAGATGTAGCAGTGAAACCCCAAGACCTTGAGCTCTGATACCATATGTTAAGAACCAAATATCAATATAGCATAGAAAAACCTCAGACTAAGTACTCAACGCCTTGAAAAAGAGAGAAATTCAGATAATAAGCCTCTTCAAGGGGCAACCTCCATATGCCCACATAAATGTACAATTTCAAGATGATTCAAAATGAAAATGTCTCCTTGGTATATATAGGAGACTAGGAGGTATAATTGCAACTAATGGAATAAAGCCAACATAAATAAAATAACATTACTAATGTAATATGCCCTAGTTAAGTGGTAATGAGACACTATTTAGTGCTTAACAAATCTGGTGATAGCTTGAGTGAAGATCTAATTTTGTGAAGAAAAATGCACCTTGGAGTTCATCCAATAGATCATTAATGATAGGAAAGGGAAAATTATGCTTAATGGTCAATTTATTATGGGTGCAAAAATATGGACACATGCATCAAGACCCTTATTTTTTTAAGACCATCAAAACATGAGATGAATATGGGGTCGTGCTTTGGGGAAAATCCCATTAGTCAGGGTCTAATGGCTAGGAAAAGAAATGACTCCTTAAAACAGAAACGCTGACCTATTCTTACCCAATCTCACAAACCCTAATGATTGCTTTTAAAAAAGGGAAACATGAAAAAGATGAAGAATGGCACCTTGTATCCTTTTGTTAGTAGTATATCCCCTTTGTTTGTTGCTAGCTCCTATGTTACATATATCCTCCCAAAGATAATCTGAAACAACACAAAATAAATCTACAGGAGAATATATGCAATCATTATTAACATAAACATGTGCTAATTCTCATGGAATAAGTTATAAACATTCAAAATTATTCACAAGAACAGATACACATGAATTGGGAAAGACAATATTTGTTTTATTGATAACATATAAGGAAGATTACAACTAGAATATTTAATGTCAACATTTCTCTACGAACCTCACCTGAGTTCCTCCAATAAGACTCCAAGTGCATTAATCCCACAATCACTAGAAAATCCTCACAATCATCATGCAAAACTAAGGGGTTTGATGGATTGCATAAAGAGGATGAGAGAATGAGATTGTCGAGGATCGATACTCAGAACTGGATGCATAATATTAGAGAGAAAGAAGGAGAAATTTGGTCAATATTTCTTTGCTCCTTCATTCTATCTCTTACCAAATGAACCCGCTAGGGCCCTTTTTATATGGAAATTAGATGGTTATTCGGTTCTGAGAAGGGATACATAAGGAAAAAATGATTATGCAACCCACAATATCCTGTAAACCTTGCCAGAGAGCGCATATATTTTTTTTTTGCAACTTTTGTCAGTAAACACGGGTTGTCAATGATCAGGTCGAGTGTGTACGTGGGATGTCTATGTATCAGGTAGTGTACATATGCGGGTTGCCTATATATCAGGGAGCGTACACCTTGAAAAATGATATTGTTTGACAATAAACTCCAACAAAAGTGATTTGCAAGTGTGTATATGGATGAGCCATGATAAAAAATGCACAATTGTGGAATTTTGGACTATAATAGATGGTACTTGGGTGAATTACACCATCCTTCAATAATTCATGCACTATTGTTTCTATTTCATTTTTTTGAGAAAATAGATATCGGTAGGGGCGTACATTGGGGGTATGACTACCTGGAAGGAGAGGGATGTTGTGATCATGCTCACCTCAAGAGGGGGGTAAATCTGTGAGTGTCTCAAAGACCCCGTGGTGCTTATCCAAGACCAGTTGCAGATCAAGATGTACTACTGGAGATGATTAATCACGTACCTGGATGGAATTAAGTTGATAAATCACACAATGGTGGCATTTCTTCAGGATTTTCTCCATTCGGTGAAAACTAATAATTTATGGGGAGCCAGCTTGTAGGCCTTGGAGGGTATAGGTGTGAGATATTGAGTAAATCTCATATATAACTCATGATAATCCATGGTAATTGGTCCCATAGTGAAAATCTATTCAACACCCAAGACAATATCAGAACCACTCATGGCAATGGAAAACATGTGAGTTTTCAGGTTATAATCGCCCATTTGGAGTTTGACATTCTCACAACGAACCCCACATTTCATTGTACCACCATTAGCTATGAGATTTTCAAAATCAGAAATTGGTCTAACAAAGCAATTGACATCCTCAAAAACCTTGCAATGAATAAAATTATGGGTGATACCACTATCAATAAACACCAAGACTAGCCTATGTATGATGTAGCCCTTGATTTTAATGTTTGTGGAGCAGAAATACCTATGAGGGCATGGAGAGATATGACAGGTTCATCTGGTTCCACAAGAGCTGTGTCTAGATCAGGGATGGGGGAAGTTGGTTGTGTGTCCTCTGAGTCTGGAGCCTCACCTAATAAGATATCCTTGTAGGATGTGGAGTTTACCCATCAATCTAGAAGAACCTTATTTCATGACATTTATGGCCTTGAAAATACTTTTCATCATAGTAATAGTAAAGTCCTTGCTTCTGACATTCAACCATTTCTACAAGAGATACCTTTTGGACCTTCAAATTTTGGGTCGATGTAGAGGTATCCCCTAGACAAGGGAAGTTGGGAATTTCATAATGAAGGGGTTGGGCATGAAGAAAGGTCTCAACCTCTAATGCTAATTTTCATGCCTGCAAACAGGTAACACGATGGTGCATGCAAACATGAGCATGGATGACATCCTTTAAGCCAATAAGGAATCATTCCAGATATAAATCATCAAATAAGACCTCATTTATGATATCCAACTCTTTAAATGAGGTGATGAAGTATTCACTTACCCTATTTTTTTCAACTTGGTGAGCCATCCCAAAACATGATATTCCCTATCAAAACAAGCACAAACTTCTTTGGTGAACATGATCCAATTTTGTTGTCCTGGATAACATTTCTTATTCCATTTGCACCATTTCCATCGTTCTTAATCCAAGTATAGAACCCCCACATAGATTTTGGTCTCATCATCCCAAATATCATGGAGGGAGAAGTAGTTTTCCATTTGGGATACCCACCCGACCGAATTTGATCCATCAAATTTATGCATATCAACTTTTGGAAATTTATTCGAAGAATATGGAGAACCCCAAGGGGAGTGGTAAACATAAGTAATCTCATAATGGGAATAATGAGTAGCCTCATAGTGGTACTCTTGGTGCTTACCCTTGATGTGTGACACAAGTTCGTGGACTTGTTGGGTGAGGGAGTTTAGGTTCTCGGAGAGGGAGTTCAAGGTGAGGTTGAGGGAGTTCATGTTCTCAAACATGTTTTTTACCGTAGTGTCTAAATCTTCTAGGTTATAAGCGCGGGTGGTAAGGGAAATTTTGGAGGCTTAGGTAGAATGATACCTCAATGATCAGCACAAGATAATGATTTTGTTGAGATAGGTGGAAAATAAGGGTGTCAAGAAGCAAGGTAAGGTCCACGGAAAATAAATAGGCTTAAAAGTGATAGGTACAAATGCAATTAGGACAAAGAGAGGAATCCAATGGTAAATGATATTTTTTAAACTTCTACGGAGTTATACTCCGATCTGAATACTTTTGCATCTTCAAAATGCCCAAATTCTTAACAGTAAAAAATGTGTAGTCAATTCGCAACTAGAATCCAAGAGGCAAGGTTGTGCAGCCAGAAAAGCATGTTTATACATTGTATGTTATGTTCCCTATTGGTTATGGTTTGTAGGGTGCCTATGGAAATTTTTTTTCCTTGTGTTATAGCTCTCTAATATACTTGCAGGGTCGAACAATAGTACTTGGCCCAATATCTCCGTCCACCAACTAAGGAGGTTCGATTGTACCCTTATCCATACTACTAAATTACCCATGTGTTAGAACTGTGTAAATTTGTTCGACCGATAAAACAAATGAAATAGGTAACCTACAAACAAAATTTAGAGACAGGTACTAGCCTGCTCAACTTAGAGAGGGCTCTCTCGTGTCACTTGGTGTTTCTTTGACAATCAATGCCTAGGATTCTTGTTTTGGGTATTTTTTTATAAATTTGCTGGTGAGGACAGGGAGGGACACTTAGGGCTATGGAGTCAAAATTATAAAAATGAATGAAAAACAGACTGGCCAATAGGACTCTCCATAGGATAAATGCTAAATGAGGTGATGAATATGAGTTATAAATTGTAGTTTGCAGAGTGTAAGAAGAAATAAGAAAACAAGTCACTGCATCAGAGCATTAATGAAATGAATTCTGAATTAGTTAGGAAGAACTTAACACAGTTTAAATTGCTTAATCCAAGAGCATCACAAGATGAATTTTCTAGGCCTTTAAACTATCCAATTTAAACAAAATACAATGTAAATGGAATTAGAAACACAAGAAATACATACAAAGAGAGAAGACAAAACACATATCACCACCATTAGAATATTTTCATGGAGACTTCAAAGGCTTTTGCATATGTATTCAATTCAGCTCCAGAAAATTACAATTGAGTTTTGAACAACTAAAATTGTTCCCTTGCACTTCTTCCAACATTAATACATTTGGAACTTCTAATACTTATACAATTTGAGTTCCTTCAGTTAGAAACTGATTACAATAGCTGAACTAAAACATTTCAGCTTATAAAACCGATTACAATAATTACAAATGACAGTTTTGGTATGGAAACCAATTACAATGATTAACAAGGAAAACATNCTTCTACCTTTCCCGCTTGTTTTGTTCTAGTCTTTTTGTCTGATCTTCCATCTTCAGTGACACCTAGACATCATTTACTGGACCCTAGAAAACTGCACTTTGTTTTACCCAGTCGTACTATCTCCTTCCATTACAGGTCAGAAGGGATATTGTAGTCCATCATTTCTTTTATTAGGATCTCCAGGTCAATGCAAGAGGCATATGTCATGACTGGTAGTCCAATATTCATTGTTTTGAAATAATTCAAAATATCAAAATCTGTAATCAAATGTTCAACCATGGTTGCTCCTTTCACGTTTTCCTCTAGGTTTTCAAACTTGGAGTGATCCATTCTGCATTGAGTGAGGTGAGAATTTTATTCTTCTTGATCATATAATTTTTCTTTTCCATCCAAAAATGGTGCGAGGCATTTAATGAACAATTATTCAAACAGATCCTTGAATTCTTGTACACTTTACTCCATCCGTGTGGCCTTAGTTTGGACTAATTTTAGTAGGTTATGTTTG
The DNA here is from genome assembly GCA_032191745.1 of Picea mariana. Classification (NCBI taxonomy): domain Eukaryota; kingdom Viridiplantae; phylum Streptophyta; class Pinopsida; order Pinales; family Pinaceae; genus Picea; species Picea mariana. The sequence continues at coordinate 10,934 of JASDQU010217409.1, read as the reverse complement.
GAAATAACCATCCTGGCCCAGATTATCAATGTAGTTCTATATTTGACTCCAATGGTATGAAGTTCTATAGTAGGGATGGAGTTTAGCAAGTTTATGGAATTTTGGGCCCACTCCGATGGTTTCTTTGCTAAGGTCTCATTTACAACAATGCACCTTCTTCTGGTTGTCATGGACATGATTTCTTTATCATTGATGAAGTTTAAATACACTCTGAACTTGGAAGCCTCAGTAGCTATAGAATCCTAGATGATGTGTTTGGCTCCCTGCAATAATCCTTTTCCTCTTTATCTTATTTTCAACTTGTCTATCCTCTTCTGTAAGGCTTGATTCTCCTTTTGAAATTGAGCCATTCTTTCATCCTTTGTTTTCACTTCCTGTTTCAATTTCTCTATGTATCCCTTTAACCCCTTGATTTCTCCTAGCTTTAGGCTAACTTGTGACTTATCCGGGACAAGTTCTTCAGTGCTTGGACCAGTGTCTACAGCAGGAGGTGCAACTACAACTCTGTTCAGCAATTCTACTTGTCCTTGTGACCAATTCACCTTTTCTTGTTCCAGCTGCAACACCTTAGCTTTGTAATCCAATGCCTCTTGTCAAAATGCTTCTTTTTCCTATTCTAAAGCAACCAGTTCTACTGTTTGTGGATGCTCTGTGGAAGACATTTTCAACTTCTTCTTCAAGATTTGAATGAGCTTGTCTTTTTCATCCAGTGACGATTTCACACCTTGAGGGCCTTCAGATTCTATCCTTTTGACTTGATTTTTCCAAGCTCTATTGGATTCCTTTTCTTGCCTCAACTTCCCTTCCAACTTTATTGCATATGATGACAACTTTGAATTCTTTATACTTAGACCCAAGTGATTAGAATACATCATATCAGTAGTATTTCTGTGGAATTTGACTTTGTTGGGAGCACTGATGTTGTCATATTTTATCTTGATCTCAGACACTTTGTCTTCATCTACAACTACTATATTAAATGTCCTCTTCTCTATATTTCTTACTGTGAACAGAGAAGACTTGTGTTGATAAATTTTTTCCACTTTAGGGACTAACTCCCTCATCTCACCCATAGCCATATTTCCTTTCTCAGCATATTGTTTTTCCAAATCTTCTTTAGATTGATAATATGCTCCATATGTATTATCAAAGACATGATTTTTGATGATGAAAGTTAATAATTTTATTTCACTTTGAATCTTGCTTCTCTTCTCAACTTCTATAGCGCTGGTACTACTATTCACCATATCCATATTCACTTGTTCTTTAGGCTCTTCCTCTTCTAGATCCACTATCTGTGGGGACTGTGTAATCTTCATCTTCTTAGGGGTAACCTGCTGATCACTGATGCCTAGGGCCTCATAACCGTTTCTCTTGCTGTAAACACTTACTTTGGGGACTTTGAATATCATCTTATGAGGACTTTGTTGTGTTTGAATGTGTTGCAAAGTTGCTTCCACTTTCTTTGTTTGAGTTGGTTGCAATATTGCTTCCATATCATCCCAGACTTGTAGATTTACCAACTTATCAAAACTCTCAACATGTTCATGCTCATAAGGGGACTATTTGTTCATCACTCTTCTCCTGCATATGATCTGATGTGGATCATATCTTCATCCCTATAGCTATGAAAAACCAAACTCTTTGATATTTTCTTGGATCTTAGATAATCATGATCTAGTCTTGACAATGAAGGGTCCAATGATAAAATGGAATTTGAGGTTGGAAGCTTGATGCAATTTTAGGAAATGCTCTGTCTCTGATACGATTCTTTGCTTGATGAACTCAAGAGAAAAGACTCTGGGAGTCAAAAAAATAGGAAACAGGTAAGGGGATTTATCACAACCATAAACCTAGACCACTGTTGGATGCATGAATAGTACCTAGTCCCCCACTCTATTTTCTAGATTTGGTTGTAAATAGCTCCTCATGTCATCTAGGAATCTTGGTAGGTGGTGTTGAAAATCAAACTATAAACCTTGAACATGAATTTGTTGATGAATATGAGCAATGTGATCCTCTTACATTCACTTGATATGGATGCTTCTTCAAGCAATTCTCTCTTATTTGTTTCCAAGAAAATATTCAGCAAGTATGTGTAATATCTGAAATGTCTCAGAGAGAGAAAATGCACTAGCTGTTTATGGATATTATCAGCTATGAAATGGTCGAAACTGACACAGACTGATGGACTAGACTCTGATTGAAAAAATTCCAACATGAAACCCAACATGACCTCGACCACATTCTTGTCATTATCTAGACCTAGAATTTGAATCAGTAGGGAACAAACCCATTGGACCTCAATAACAATGATACTCACACTCATTGGAAAAGACAGACTATCTGAAAGATTCTTTGGTTTGACAATTGTTTGTAAAAATAGATCTTTGACTTCTGATGGACACTCCGTGCAAACCCTAATTAGCTTTTATTCCTTGAATGGTTCAGACACTGTGGAGAAATACTATGGTATGCTAAGGGTACATCGAATTGATAGACTCTCTACCCTACACAGGACCTCAGACCCATGTTTATTGATGACAACTTTCTTTTCCTGTGAATACTGCTCTATGCACCAACCTATGAATTCAGGAAAAGGGAAAGCGACCTCGACAACGTAAGTGACTATAATGGCCTGGACTTCTTCAAGGAATCGTATCTACTTCTCTACATTATCGAATAGATTCTCTTTGGATATAGAGATGGGAAAAAATGTGATTTTAGTGTCAAACACGTCTGAATATTGGTCAATTAGGGCTTCTTCATTTGACACGAGGTCTTTCTATGTTACTGAAATTATGATAGGGTCCATGGTGGAGATGAAAGATACCTCTAAATTAGTGGAAATGTCATGATCTTGGCATATTGTTGAGCTTCAGTCAAATGGAGTGGTTGCGCTAAATTTCAAACGTTCTAATATTTTGAAAAATTATAAAATAAATGAAAAATGCTCTTTATATACTTTTCCAATTTCGGGGGCACGAGGAACTGGTTTGGGGCAACCGGATTCTTTCCCAAAAATGCACCCAGTGGCACCACGTGGTCCTGACCCAAAACTGTGGTTTATTTTTTTACCCTCTTTCATGAATTATCCTTCGCGCAACTCCTACCCCCGAAATGATCTTCGACCGTCGATCCAGGGAGCTTTGTGATTTGCGATGTTTCGGGTCCCATCACCTTAGTGCCTGCTATATCTAGTTTCCTCGCGCCATATTTATCCCTTTCCTCTAGTTTGTGATGCCTCCACATTAGTTTAGTACCTCGCTAAGCATTGGAAACTCGATTTCACACAAAATTTTTGATGTTGATAATATGGGCTCTAACTGGGGATGCTATCCTCCCAACGAGGTAGTAAAGAACGATAGACCGAGTGCCTACCCATTCAGCTTTAATTTTCTCTTGCAACTAAATTTACCAACATCTTATTTAGATAAATCAAAATCTACTCAACATAACTTAGGGCCTTCACTTCAGGCTTCAATTTTTGCTGATTTATTTCCAACTTCTTCAACTGAAAAACAAAATGGCTTATACAATTAATGGAAAGTGTGATAGTTCCTTTAAATGATATAGTGTTTGAGAAACTTATCATTCACAGGTCCTCCTCCAACGATATCTCCATTACTTTCCTGTATCATATAGGCATTATTTCCATGGTATGCCACAATTTTGAAAGGTCCTAGCCATAAATGGTCAAATTTCCCATGCTTTCCTCTATGTTCATTTCTGGCATTGCATCTCAAAACCAAGTCTCCCACTTTGAAATCATCCTCTTTGGTATTCCTATCAAAATCCTTTTTAATCCTGTCTTGATGTAGCTAAGAATTGTTGAAGGATTTTTCTCTTGTTTGTTGGACATTGATCAGTTCATCTGTTCTCCTTCGAGTGGCATCTGTTTCAGCATTTTGCTCGTGTAGAAACCTCATCACTGAAAATACAAATGTAGTAATGCAGTAGGAAAAATTTCCTCCGTGCCATACACAATCTGGAAGGGTGAAGTGGCAATATATCTTTTTGTAGTGATCATGTCAGCCCATAGTGCATGGATGATCTTTTTGTGCCAATTTTTTTTGTTATCTTGCATCATCTTCTTGATAATTCTAGTTAAGCTCTTATTGGATGACTCAACCAACCCATTACCTTGAGGTTAATAATATGTGGAGTGGCCAAGAGTTATATTGTAGTCACCATAAATTTTTTTCATCTTCTTGGACTTAAATGCTACTGTATTGTTTGTAATGATTTTGATTGGACACCCAAACCTAGACAAAATATTGTTCTCTAAAAAATGAATGATAACAACATCTATGGCTTGCCTGGTAGGAACTACCTCAATCTACTTGGTGAAGTAATCTGTGGCTGACAGTATCCACTTGTGTTGAGCTGAGGACTGTGGATGAATTTCTCCTATGAAGGTGTCTAAAAGGTGCTTCAACAGAGATGGGATTCAAGGAAAAAGGACGCAATTTTCTCTTCCCATAAAAAATTTGGCATTCATGACATCTTTACGCCTCTTTGTAGACATCAGAAAAAATTCTAGGCCAATAGAACCCAACCCTCAATATCTTGTGCACAATAGTTTTCTAGTAATGGTGTCCTCCAAAGTCACCTTTATGGAATTCTTTGATGGTCTTCTCTACTTCTTCCTCCAACAAACAACTCAATAATATTCCTCCAGTATCCTTCTACTAAAAATATTGATTTACAATACAAAAATTTGTTTCTTTTAGCTTTAAGAACCTGGCCTTGGTTTTACTCAATTAAGGAGGAGCCTGCAAATTTCTAAACACATAAATAATATCAACATAACACGAGGAGTCAAGGAATTTTTTGGATACCTGAGGGGCCCTTTCTTCTTATGAATCTGCTGACAAGTCAACAATGAAATTTATCCCCAAGATATCACAATTCGTCTGTGGCATCGGCTTTGTGAGTCCCTGCCCCTTGCTCATATTTGTAGGTTTGATATCAAGGTCATATTCTAAAAACACAGGTATCCACTTGCCCATTTTCCCCTCAGGATCAGACTGAGTTAAAATGGTTTTCACAGAACTGCTGGGCACATACGTAGTGATATGAGATTGCAAGATATAAACTATGAACTCCTTTAAGGTCTTGACCAGTGAATATGCCTTCTTTTCCATGATATCATAATTCAATGGGCAATCCCTCAAAGTCCTTCTATAGTATGTTGTAGGCTTCTCAACATTCTTCTCATCCTTCTGTAATAGAACGCCAACAATGGTGTGTTGTGAGGCAAAATAAAACAATATAAAGTCTTTCTGAAAATTAGGACTGGCCAGTACTGGGGCCTTGGTCAATGCCAATTTAATGTCTTCAAAGGATTTCCTGGCTTCAGGGGTCCACTTTATCTCATTTCCTTTATCAAGTATGTTAGTGATCTACTTTATGATTTCAGCTAGGTTAGGGATGAATCTTCTCAGAAAATTCACTTTCCCCATGAAATATTGCACTTATTTCTTGCTTGTGGGTGTGCCAATTTTTAAGATTCCCTCAACTCTGCTAGGAGATATCTTTATCCCCTCCTTTGAAATAATGTGACCAAGCAACTTCCCTTCTTCCATGCCAAAATTTGACTTCTTGGGGTTCAATGAAATGCCAAAATTTCCACACTTCTGAAAAGTCCTTAGATTCTTGAGATGTTCTTCATCAAAAACTGAATACACAATGATATTGTCTAAGTAAATAACAATAAATTTGTCTTTCTCATTAGCAAAAGATATGTCCATATCCCTTTGAAATGTTGTCCCTGCATTCATGAGCCCAAAAGGCATCTTGTCATACATGAAGGTGACCCGTGGTGTTGTGAATGCTATCTTTTCCTGATCATCAAGGTGCACCATGATTTGATTGTACCTAGAGAAACCATCCAACATTGATATTTTCTGAGAACCTACCATTTTCTATAGAATGTGATCCATCTTAGGTAGTGGGTAGTTTTCCTTGAGAGACACCATGTTCACATTTCTTAAGTCCACACGCAACTTGATCTCTCCACTCTTCTTTCTAATAGGCACTTGATTTTCCACCCACTTAGAAAACCTTAGATACACTATTATATTGGATTTAAACAACTTCTTCATCTCTTTCTCAATCAAGGGAAGCAACAAAGGATTGATTCTTCTTAATTTATGTTTGAAAGGTTTATGATCTTCTTTGATTGGAATCACATGTTGAATCACTTTGGTATCATAGACTTTCACATCTTCATAACTCTAGGAAAAAACATCAGGGAATTATTTCATTGAATTGGTATATCTTTGGTTGACCTCTAGGCTTAGTGTCTTGGACAACTTAATGATCTTGCAATCTTCTCGAGTCCCAATGTTGAAATATTCAATATCTCCATCATCTACAGTAATTTTAGAACTCCTAGCCACATCATTATTATCAAAGAATTTCTCCAATGGGACCAAGCCTTTGGAAATGATGTTACTTTTTAGCTTCACTATATCTCTACCAAAAAAATGATTTTTGAAATAACGATCATTTGTGAACACAACTGTATCTTCCTCTTCATCACAATATTCTTCATCAATATTCAAATTTTCAAATCCATGCTCCATTTTGAGGAAACTTTCTATTTGTTTATCATCTTCAAAAGCCTTCCAATACTTAATATTATCAGGCACTGGTGGTCTATGTTTGACCTCAATTTCAAATCCCCTGTTAGGAAAGATTGGAATTTTGAAAATTGAGGTTGAAGTAGCTAGAGCATCAACAATCTGATAACTTTGTAGCCCATGACCTAGATAACAATATGCCAAACTTAGGAGGGATATCAAAAACCACTACATCCGTGACCATATTCTTTGCTTTAATTTGAGACAGCGATACCACTAGATCTTTGATTAAGCCTAGGAACTTCACCTTCCTTGAATCAAAGGAGAAAAGGTCTTTGTAAGGCCTTGTGATGTACAGGCCCAATTGGTCCACGACCATGTTGGGCATCAGGTTATGGGATTCTCCTGAATCTAACATGGCATTGTGCAGATTCATATCATGGATATTCAAGTTGACATAGAAAGGGGGGACCTCCTTAGCATCACTACTTTCCTCTACACGTGGGCCAAATAAGATGGTAGGATGATCATCTTGTATGTTCAAAGTGTCAGAAGTTTGTTCCATCTTGAGCATTTTGATGATCTGATTTCTATATTCACTATTATTTACCAACTTGTTGAATGGTACAAATATTTTAATCTTGGCCATCTCACTTTCAAAATTAAATGAAGATGAGGTGTTCTCTACCTCTTTGATGTCTATATCCTTTCTTGTTTCAGGTACTTTCTTCTGGGGTTCTTCCTTCTTCTTTCCTTTGTCCACGACATATTTTGCAACAAAGTCCTTTTTAGGCTGACTTGAAGAAGGTATGTTATTATGAGCTTCTTTGGTAAGATTTCCCTTTGGAGGATTTGTAGAAACATTTTTGTTTCAAAGATTATACTGTTTCTGGAATTGCATGATGGCATTCTGCATCCCTTTCTGGTAATCTTCACTTTCTACTGACAACCTCTCATCATTTTATTACATGAATATTTCATTAACATCCATGAATTGGTCATTTTCTTATTTAGTCAAAAATACCTCTGTTTCATCAGCATCACATCAATGCATATTGTCTTCAAATTTTTCATCATAATTCTCATTTACATAATTATTTTGAAAAAGAGATCTTATTTGTTGATCCCCCTGGTTCCTCTGATCTCTTTGTCTAATTTATGGGACTGTTGGTCTTCTATGTTTCCTGGGTGGAACATTATCTCATTCTCTGGTGTTAAGATTAGTATCTAAAGTTATCCTCTCCATCAGTTTCTCCATGGTCTTCATCATCGTTTCAAACCTTTCTTCTGATGACTGTGAGGTTGAAGGATGTGCCTTATCTTGAACCTTCTTCATGTCCCTATCAAAGTTAGATTTGATATTTCCAGAAGCCATTAGATTCACTTCAACTTCTATTTCATCATTCATCATATCATTTAATGAAGTATATCTTCTTTCCATCAACAACAAATCAAAATCACTTTCAAAGGAATCAACATATCGAAGTTGATTAGCTCTAGAAGGGGGTTTTACTTCAGTAGGAATTGAATTATAGACCATTATAAATCTAGCTGAAAACTCCTGCACTGTTTCATTTGGTGACCTTCTCATGTTGTTATACTGAGTTAACAACTAAAGGGGGTTTTTCTTGTCACCCCACTTTGCAAAAAAAATGGTTTCAAAGGCTTCAAAATTTATGATACTGGCTGTTGGGAGAGCTCTAAACCCCTTTTTGAATTCTCCTTCAAGACTTTGTGCAAACAACCTCATTTTTGCATCCTCAAAATATACTTCTTTTAAGTCTATAAAATCATTGAACTAGTCTAGATGATTTTGGTATGACACATTTCCTTCAACATCATACAACTTGATCCTTAGATTATACTTACGGGGAAAATCATGTAACTGAGCAGGTAGAACAAGACGGGAATACCTAGTTTCCATGGTTTTTGTAAGGACTTGAAGTGGTTGTTGGTTCTGAGTATGAATCACAAGATTTTTTGTAAAGGAATCTAAAATTAAATCTTGGAACCTATTCTTATCAAAGATGATCTTGTTCAAACAAGACTCAGATTTAGTTCTGAACATAATTTGCTCAAATTACACATAAAAATCAAGATCTTCAATGCTTGTTACTTCATATTTGGGAAAGGATAGATATATGTATAAACAAAAAACTGGGCTTATTCTATTTTCTTTTCTTTTGTGTACAATCTTCTTAGGATCAGACACAAGGATCATTGCTTCCAGGTCTGGTTTTCTCCTAGTGTAAATTGTCTTAGGAGCCAAGATTTCTAGCTCAATCTACTTTGTGCTATTGGTCTCTTTGGAATGGATTCGTGAGGGTAACTTTAGTCTCAACCAATAAGGTGTTTGATTCACTGTCACCCTCAAGAATCAAATCTGAGGCTTTAAGTCTTTCTTTTCCCAGGGAATATTTCACTTTCGATCCCCATAATGTTAATATTATGGTAGTTGCGGGAGGTATTTACCTCCACGTGTGAAACTTATGAGAATAGAAGACTCCGGGAAGAAAGAGAAACCCTAATGAGTTGGATAATAACCCTAGAAGCCTTGTTGGCTCAAGAAGATAATTTATATTAAGTTATTAGCCTCCAAGAGAAGAAGTCAGCCATAATTAATAATAATATACTGAACATACACATATCCAGAAGGAGAAGTCATCCCCAACAAAAATGGAAAAACCACTATAAATACAGGGCACCAGTTCTCATTTGACAACATCTCAAAATTGCAGTTCCTAGTTTTGTGCACACTGCAGCTCCAGTTTGGTGCGCACGTGTGGAGGAGGACTGCAGGTGTAGCTGCAGCAACAACTATTTTTAGTGTTGGCTTGGACTATCTATTGGCGAGGGTTTGGACTATCTAATCAAATTTTGTGATGAGTTATCCTTGGGGAAAGGTGCGCTACCCTTTGTTTGGCTATCTAGCCTAGGGTTTGCTTCCGGAGGAATTCTCAGTCAAGGTTAAGGTGCTCCGAGGGAGGCTTCGGCCTATGGTTGGGTGACAAGGGTATCGTCAATGGTAAAACGAGCACACAATCTTCTATATTCTAACAGGTTATGGGCCCACACCCCTTCAGTCAGCCTAAAACACTGGAAGGAAACATAGCCGCTAGATATTGAGCTCATTGAGGAATTGCCGCTAGGGTTACTAGTAGGAGCAGTTTCCAAAAGCACTGCAGCTAGGGTTACCAACATAAGCAGTTGCAGAAACCCTAAAACTCTTGTTGAGGCACATTAAGTGACGAGATTGACCCAATCTCTGGATAGATCAGTGCACCCTAGCCTAGTGCATCTCTTGGTACTCTCAGAAGGCCAAGACATGAAGTTTGGATTTCTGGTCAAAACTAGGGTTTGACCAAGTCAAGCAAGCCATGAAGAACTCTATGAAGTTTGAGAATAAGTTAGATGGAGCCTCTAACTTCATAGAATATAAGACAAGGATTGACCTCATCCTTGCTAAGAATAAAGTGCTAGATATTGTGAAAGGAAACATCATGAAGCCAGAGTTTAAAGAAGGAGAAGAGAAGGAACCACAAAACGTTGCAGCTATGGAGAAGTTCAAGGATGTTGACATAAATGCCATGAGTATCATAGTGGATTCCATAAAATACCACCTGATACCTTACATCTCCCATCTTGACTCATCTAAAAAGATGTACGATGCCCTAACAAATCTCTTCTCAGTCAGAAACATCAAACAAGTTATGAGTCTGAAGAATGAGCTATGTGACATGAAGATGAATGATGACGATAGCATAACAACATACTTTGTAAGGATCTCCCAGTTAAGAGATCAAATATAGGATATTGAAGAGATCACTTCAAAAAAGGAATTGGTGAACATAGTACTCAATGGTCTTCCCAAGACATGGGATGCATTGGCCACAAGCATGAACAGAAGGAAGGAGTACCTGACATTTGAAGAACTTTGGACTTGCCGTGCTCAAGAAGAATCAAGAATCAATGAAAAAGATAAACCTCAAAAGAAGTACGATGATTAAGCCTTCACAACAAGATTCAAGAACTTTAGGGAAAAAAGAAAGTTCGAATTCAAGAAGGAAGCCAAAAACAAAGAAAAGATATTTCAGAAATATAGTGCTTCAACTATCAAAAGAATGGTCACTACAGGAATCAGTGTCCCGAGCTAAAGAAAACGAAGGAGAAACACAAAGCATCGATTGCTGAAGAAAAAGAACCTACAAAGAAGACTAAGCAGGATGGAAGAGACTTCTTCTACTAAAAGGTAACAACTCTCTTCTTATTTCGTGTACATATCTTGCTTGCATCATCTTTGTACATATCTTGTATATCTATCTCTTGGAAGATAATGTGTTCCAAGAA